>JAODAL010029871.1:0-50893 GCA_025379985.1 Phyllomedusa bahiana | reverse complement strand
GTTCCCCCCCGTTTTGGAGACCGCCTTTGTTTACATTCCGCGGACACATTTCTCTTTGAGATTTGATAATATATGCGGATACATAACACAAAATTAATTAATTCTCCCAGTAAACAACATTTGTTACAATATGTATGAGGATTCTCTACACTGTTAAATTAATTTTTCCAGCATAAATTCACAGGTCAGACGACACACTTGTTGCTTTTGTTAATAGAATTTGTTTTGAAATAATTTACGGAATATTGGATTGCGCTGAATATTTGTGCTCAAATCCATCGAATCCTTTACATTTATAGAGCAAAGAGGCAAAATATTACTGTCAATACTATACGATTGTCAATGGAAGGTGATTGAAGCTTCATCTGATTTAGCGCTTTGACACTCTGCTAGTCATTAGGAGTCATTACGCCAATCCATGTCTACTTCTACTGCTACTAATAGTAATAATAATACTATCAACGATTATTATTTTATAATAATAGTACTATTAGTAGTGTTGTTATTATTATTAATAATAATAATAATAGTTATTTTTGTGATCATTTTTACTATTATTATTATTATTATTATTATTATTTTTATTATTATTATGTAATCAGAATTTTCATCTTAATGCTGCTATAATTATTACAATAATAATAATAAAAAAAAATAAAATAATAATAATAATAATAATATAACAGCAACAACTATTATTATTTTTGTAATTATTTTTACTATTATTATTATTTTTATTATTATATCAGAATTTTCATCTTAATTCTATTATAATTATTAGAATAATAATAGTAAAAAAAAAAAATATTAATAATAATGATATTTTACAGTATGAAAACCTCCTCATATATGATCCAAGCAAGGATGTAAATAAAACAAACTAAATGATGACCTAGGAACTTTTTGATTATTATTATTATTATTATTATTATATCAGAATTTTCATCTTAATGCTTCTATAATTATTACAATAATAATAATAATAATAATAATAATAATAATAATGATATTTTACAGTATGAAAAACTCCCTCATATATGATCCAAGCAAGGATGTAAATAAACAACTAAATGTTAAATGGGAACTTACTTCTTACTTCTACGTCCACTACCTTTAACATGACTGAGGACAAATAATTTGTCCAGGAAATGATAACAGTTGAAATTATTTTTCCACCTATACACAGTCCATATTTATCCAGGTTGTGCTGATCTATTGGGATCATTACATTTCATTGACGCACAAAGTTTATCAGTCGTTAGGAACCAATCAGCTAAACTGTCAATCAAATATGTCAGGGTGATGCTCTATTAGTTACAGATTGCATGTCTGGGGCCACCAGTGGAGTTAATTTTGGGGCCCTCCAGTGCAGTTGATTCTGGGAGCCCAGCAGTAGAGTTCATTCTTGGGGTCCACCAGTGGAGATGATTTTTGGGGCCCTCCAGTGGAGTTAATTCTTTGGCCCCACAAGTGCAATTCATTCTTGGAGCCCAACAGTAGAGATGTTTCTTAGGGCCCACCAGTGGAGTTCAATCTTGGGGCCCACCAGTGTAGTTGAATCTTGGTGCCCACCAGTGGATTTGGTTCATGGGGACCACCACTGGGGTTTTTTCTTTGGGCCCACCCATCCTGTTGATTCTTGGGGTCCACCAGTGGAGTTGATTCTTGGGGCCACCAGTGAAGTTGATTCTTGGGGCCCACCAGTGGAGTTGATTCTCGGGGGCCACTAGTGGAGTTGCTTCGTGGGATCCATCAGTGGAGCTGATTCTTGGGGCCCATCAGTGAAGTTGATTCTTGGGGCCCATCAGTGGAGTTGATTTTGGGGACCAAAAGATTGGAGTGATTATTGGGGCCACCATGGAGTTGATTCTTGGGGCCCACCAGTGGAGTGATCTTGGGGCCACCCGTGGAGTGTTCTTGGGGCCCAACCTTTTGGTAGTTGGGGGTTCCCCGGGGTTTGGGGGGGCCCCCAGTGAAGTTAAATTTTTGGGGCCCATCAGTGGAGTTTTATTTTGGAGATCACTTTTAAAGGTGATTTTTGGGGCCCACAGTGGATTTGGGAATTTTTGGGCTCCACACTACAGCTTCGGGAAATTTGACTTTTTGTTTTCTAAAAAAGGGTGCTAAAAATGCACCTCAAAGGACCCAAAAAATTTTAAGCATTGCCCCCCATTACAAGCGGTGGGTTAACACTAAAAAAAAACAAAATTTGATACTGGGTTTTTTTGGGGCCAGATACTGGGTGCTTGACCGGGAAATTTTGGGGGTGAAATTTTGGGGGCCCAAAAAATTTCTATTTAAGGGCTCGGGGTTAAAAAGGGGTTTATAGCTTGGGGAAAAGGGGCCGGGGTTTTTTCCAGGGAAAATAATGTGGCTTAAAATGGGGAAGTCATGTGTCAAAATAATTTTTGAAAAATTTTTGGGGCGGGTTCAGTGGCATAAAGTAACCCAACAAATTTGAAGGCTGAACCCAGACTAGAGAATCTAAACATGCCCAGTTTTAACCAACTTTTGTTTTAAAAGGTGGCCGTTGAAAAAGATGTTCTAGTCTTAGTTTACACTGCTTAGCTATTAGACAGTTTTTGATAATTTTTCCCCCTTTTAAAGGTTGTGTTTTTTATATAAAATTCACTTAGTATGAAAGGTGCACTTTAGAGTTTATCAAAAAAAATTGTGCTTTTTAAATTGCCTCCAGAGAGCTTTTTCGTGCCCCCTTTCCCCTTTTGCAGGCTTGATCTTTTTCTCTTTTTTTTTAATTAAAGCCGGGGGACATTGCAGTCACTTGCAAACTTTTTTTAAACCCCAAATCCCCCAATCAAATTTGGATCCGCCGTTGAAATTACACCGGGTGTCTGAATTTTTCTCAGCGATATCCTTCTTTTCTTTCGTTAATTTCGCTGCACTGGCTCCGGGGCCAGGGAGTGTTTGGGGACTCCCTCTCGTTTGCTGTAATGAAGCTCTCATGTTGCGCTCTTTATTCCTGTTCTTATCATTGCTGGATAGGAAATTGCTGAAAGATGAGCCATTTGTATCACAATCTCTGGAGAACACGCGCAGGTTTTGGGTATAAATATAAAGCTATCACGCCCGCGATTTGGAGACCGCCTTTGTTTACATTCCGCGGACACATTTCTCTTTGAGATTTGATAATATATGCGGATACATAACACAAAATTAATTAATTCTCCCAGAAAAAAATTTTTTTTAAAAATATGTTTGGGGAAATTCTCTCACTGCAAAATTTAAAAATTTTTTTCCAGCAAAAATTACAGGTGGGAACAAACCAACTTTTTGTTTTTGGTTAATAAAATTTTGTTTTGGAAAAAAAAATTTTAACGGGAAAAGGGAAGGGCGCGAATTTTTTTGTGGTTCAAACACATCAAAAACCTTTACATTTAAGAGCAAGGAGGGCAAAATATGACTGTCAAACCCCATCCCAAAGAGGAACACGACTCCTCATCTGCAATTTTAAAGATTAGTCATTTTAGGTGATTTTTTTCTCCCATTCTTTTTCTCAAAAGTTGTTAACTTTTTTTTAAATTCAAAAATTAAAAACTTTCCTCCCGAAGGGGGGAAATTTGTGAAACCCCCGGGCTATTTTTTTCAATCAAAATTCCAAAGAGGGTTCCAAACATTTTTTTGCTAAAAATTGTTGCAAAAAGGGTATCAGAAAAAAAGGGTTTTTGGGTATCACCCAAAAAAAACCCTAAAAAGTGAAATTAAAGTGGTTCCTTGTTTCCAAAAATGAAAAGGGGGGGATTTCCCGCAAAAACGCAATTGAAAAAACTTAAATTTTTTCCAAAAGTTAATTAAAAAATTTGGGGTTAATTTTTTGGAGGGTTTTTAAACGCCAACCTCCCCTTTCTTTTAAAAGTGGTAAATTTTTAGAAAAAAAGAGGTTTTGACCTTGAAACCCCCAAAATCTCTACTCAAAAAGGGTAGTAAAATTTCATTCAAAAATTCTACTCCTGGTCCTAGGTGATGTGCATTCCTCTTTCAGGAGCGTGGATATTTTATTGATCCCTCTAAATCCTTGCACTTTGTTGCCTAAAAAGGGCTGCCATAACCCTTCTCCCCAAAATCTCTGCCTTAAATCTCCGAAAACCCTTTTTTTTTTCCCCCCTCCGCAACTCCCCCCCCTAACGGAAACTCCTTCCTGCTCCCCCTTTTAATCACTCCTCACATAACCATCTCCAAGACTTTTTCCTGGCTTCCCCCACACTCGGGGTATATCCCCAACCCATCAGACTCTCTTTTCCAAAAGAAAAACCCTTAAAAACCCATCTCTTTTAAGAGCCTATTTAAAAATATACCCCTTTTTGTCCCAAAAAACCCCCCCAGGACATGTCTCCCCTCACCTCCTGTCCCCTTTTTTCCCCCTTCCTTTTTAGGGTTGGGAAGCCCCTTTGCGGTCAGGGTTTTTCTTTCCCCCTGTACCTGGTTTGTCACATATTTTTTACCAAAAGTACCCGTTTGACTTTCTGTTTAAAGTAAGAAAACCCCCCCTTTAATTTTACAAAGGCCCCCGGGAAACAATGGCGCTATAAAAAAAATAATAAACAATAAATAAAAAATAAATTTAAAGGACCGGTCCCCAAGAAAAAATTTCCCAAACACCGTTTTGCATTTTTCTCCCCTATGTTGTTGTTTTCAGCAATAATGTCCTTGTTGAAAAGTAACAGTGTTCCACTGAAATCTACATATATTAAAATAAGCTCATGGGAAATGTGGCCCCCGGGCCTCCCCCTTATGGATGTCCCCCTTTTTAAAGTCACATTTCCAAACCTGCACCCTCCTGGGAAAGACTTTACAAAATGCACATGGGGGCTAGTGAGCGGGCCGGGTTCCGGGTTCTAAACTTAGGCCCCTCGCTGTCCTTTCCCCAGAACGACCAAATTTCCCACTTTACCCAAATTTGTGGGGGAATATGTTTTGGGGAAGGGGGGTGTGCGGCTACAAATAAGAAAGGGACAGCCTCCCGGGCTAAAGCGCATGACTACGCCGGCTCGCTTTTTAAAAAGTAGGGCCCTCTGCAGGGAGTATCGAACAAAATGTTTCCCCCCGTATGAAAATTTGTGTTGTTTTTGCAGAGGGTGGTTGGTGACTACCTATAAAAGCGATGCTTTAAAATAAAGCCGCACAGGCTGGCGCTTTTGTGGGTTTTCCGTCTTTTTTCCCCCGCCCCCAATTTCCCCCCCAAAAGAAAAAAGACCCCAGGGCCCCCTTTTTTCTTGCCCCCCCTCCCTCCCCAAGCACCCCCCCGGGGGGTCGTTAAAAACCGGGGCCCCCCCCTCTCCACTTTTCCTTTCCCCCCGCCCCCCCCTTCCCCCTTTGGTAGCAGGCCGCCACTTTCAAAATGTACCCCCTTTTAAGCCCTTTCAAACAAAATACACCAAAAAAAAGTGGTGTGACAGGGTTTAAAAAGATGGTGAGTGGCACACTATAGAAGAAAATCCCTTTGACATGGCGCATGCCCCAGCGCGATCGGGCCAAAAATTCTTAATGTTGCAATAGTAAGAGAGAGTTCCGAATGATGCAGTACAATAAAAATTATAAACATAAAAAAACACTAAACCAACAAAAACCCCTAACATCAATAAATTTTGTAGCCCTTTAGGGGCCCTAAATTAAAATAAAAAAAAAGGGCCCGGAACAACCCCTTTTTTCATTACTTGGAGATAACACCCAGTGATTGCATTTGCAGAACAACATGAAAAAAAAAAATGCAAATTTCTTTGGGTTTGGTTCTTGGTAAAAATTGGCATTAAAGGGGTTTTTAACCAAAGAAAAAAAATTTGTAAGGGGGAAAATTTTAAAAAAATTAAATAAAAAAAAAAATTCTCCAAATTTCATCATTATTTTTTAAAAAAAACTGCACCTTTTTTTTTTTAGTTTGCTCCTTTCGTGATCCATTTTTTTACAGCTTGTTTTCCAAAGGGGATACGCCCCGGGCTGGGACTTTCTCAGTTGGTCCCCGAAGTAAAAGTCTCCCCCTCTCCTTTCAGGCAGCTATTTGAGGAAAAAAACCCCAAGGCTGTCATTTACTTCGCCTTTCCCGGGTTTCCCTTAGAAATTTAAATTTAAACGGCAAAAAAAAATTAAAAAATAAACCTGAATGGGGGCGGGTGCTTTGTTTAAAAGAAAGAAAACCCCAAGGTTTGGTTCCTGTGGGGAAATTTTGAAAAAGGGGACCCTTTTTCCCTGGAGGCAAAAACTTCCCCTTAAAGCACCAAAATTTCCCTTTCCCTAAACAGACCTTTCTTTGGGACTTTTAGGGGAGGAAAGGGCCTGGTTTTTTAAATCCTACTGGGTAACATAAAACTGCAAATTCAAACAAATCACACACCCCCCTTTTGAGCACCCCAGGTAAAAAGATTGGGGGTTTGGAGGGAGGGAAATGGGGTTGTGGAAAAAAACCCCTTTAAAATCCCCAGCAAATGTGGTGCAATGTTTCTATAACCAGTTTTCAACATTTCTAATGGAAAAGAACCGGGCTTTGCTCTAAATCTATGGGTGGTTCCCGGGGCCCGATAAATTTCTTTCTCGCACTTTAAAAACATTTTTTTTTTTAAAGTTTTTCCTGTTTTTAGACACTTTACAAAAAGTATCCACCTCTCCTTCCAGTTCATTGTTACACTTGTTACAGTTGTTACAATCTGAGTGAGAATTCCTTCTCATTTTGCTTAGTAAATCCCCCGCGGTGTTTACAGCAGGCGAATCCGAGCGGCAGAGGCGGCTGCTGAGGTGAATGGTGAGAGGTCGGATTAGGTTAAATTTTCTAGTGAAGGAATTTGGGGGCGGGTTTGTTTTGGGGCAAAAACCCCACCCACCTCATAGGGTGCAAAGGCAGGGGGGGGGGCCAAAAAGTTTTTAAAAATAATCAAACGGGCAGGGTTTCAGCACAAAAACAGAAAATTTATGAAGGGTTTCCAAAAGGGGGCCCTGAAGTCGGAATTTTAAAAAAAAACAGGGAAATTTCGATTTTGGAAAAACCCCAAGACCCGGGACTTTTGAAAGTTGGGGAAAGGGAAAATCACTTTTTCACCTGAAATATAACTTCCTATCATCAAATTAAATTGAGAAAAAGTAAAAAATTTTTGGGTAGCTCACAATCAAAAGCGGGCTTGAAAGAGGGGGGTTTGATCAGGGTCGGGCCCGGGCCCACCAAAATACCAGAGGAACCTCAAGGTGGCTCAAGCTCTGACACAATAATGTACACCTCCTTTTTCTCAGGGCCCCAAAAAAGGTATGCCCCAAAAGGGCCCGTATTTGTGGGGCAAAAATTTGGGGAATTAAATTTGCACTGCAATTTTCTGAATTACCCCCTCCCAAATTGGGTAATTATAGCTCCATTCTTTTCAAGTGTAGGACCCCACAGGTGGAGTTTGTTTTAAAGGGACCCCAAGTTGAGCTGTTTCGGGGGCCCACATTTTGGAGTTGATTCAAAGGGACCCCCAGTTGAGCTGTTTCTGGGCCCCCCGTTAAAAGTTTTTTGCTAGGGACCCCAAAAACCAGTTGAGCTGTTTCTGACCCAAAAGTTGGAGTTGATTAGGGACCCAAACCGTTGAGGGGTTTGGGCCCCAATAGGTAAAGCTGCTTTTGGGGCCCCCAAACCAGTTGAGCTGTTTTCTGGGCCCCATAGGTGAATTTGGGACTCTGGGGGGAACCCAAACCTTTTGGGGCTTTTTTTGGGCCAAAAGGTGGAGTTGACATAGGGACCACCCAGTTGAGTGTTTATGGGCCCAAGTTGGATTTGACTAAGGGCCCACCGTTGAGCTGTTTCGGGGCCCCCAAATTTGGAGTGACTTTTGGGGGCCCAACCCGTTGAGCCGTTTCGGGGTCCCCTTACAGGTGAAGTTAAACTTCCAGGGCCCCACATTGACGGTTTCGGGGCCCCACATTTTGGATTTTATTTCTATGGCCCCCCAGTTCGGTTGTTTTGGGCCCACGGGTTGGAGTTGTTTTAGGGGCCCCCACCGGGTTTGAGCTGTTTCTGGGCCCATGGTGGAGTTTTTTTGGGCCCCCGTTGGGGCGTTTCTGGGCCCACAGGTGAAGTTGACTCTGGGGGAACCCCCAATTTGAGTGTTTTGGGCCCCATTTGGGGTTTTTGGACCTAGGGCCCCCCAGTTGAGCTGTTTCTGGGCCCCCAGTTGGAGTTGCTTTTGGGCCCCCACCAAAGTTGACTGTTTTCTGGGCCCCCCGGGTTTGGAAAGTTGACTTTTAGGACCCCAAACCTTTTGGGACTGTTTTGGGCCCACGGGTTTGGACTAAACTCTGGGGGGGCCCCCCAGTTGGCAGTTTCGGGGTAAAGGTAAATTTTAAAACCCCAGGGCCCCCAACCAGGTTGGGTTTTCTGGGTTTACATTTGGGGGTTCATTCTAGGGACCCCCCGTTGAGCTGTTTCGGGGCCCCACATTTGGGTTGATTCTGGGGAAACCCCCCGGGTTGAGCTGTTTTTGGGCACTGGTGGAGTGATTCTAGGGAAACCCCCAGTTGTGCTTTTTTGGGCCCACTTTTGGGGATTTTAAAATTTAGGGCCCCCACCAGTTGAGCTGTTTCGGGGCCCCAAAGTTGGATTTAAAATCTAGGGCCCAACCAGTTAAAGCTGTTTCTGGGCCCACAGGTTGGAGTTGATTTTTGGGTCCACCGTTGAGCTGTTTCGGGCCCAACCGGGGGGGTTTTGGGACTTTTTTAGGGGCCCCCCAAAGTTGGTGTTTCGGGGCCCCACAGTTGGGTTGTTCAAAGGAGCCCAAACCGTTGAGCTGTTTTTGGGCCCAAGGGGGAAAGTGATTTAAGGGGGCCCCAAACCCAGTTGAGCGTTTCGGGTTTTCCCCACGGGTTTGAAGTTGACTCCAGGGACCCCCGTTTGAGTTTTTTCTGGGCCCACTTTTGGATTTGATTTTTTAAGGCCCCCACCATTTTGAGTGTTTCTGGGCCCCCCAAAAAATTTTGGATTTGATTTAGGGCCCCAAAACCATTTTGGAGCGGTTTTGGGCCCCAGGGTTTGGAGTTCATTCTAGGGACCCACCAGTTGCGCTGTTTCAGGGCCCAAGGTGAAATTTGCTTAGGGAAAACCCACCATTTTGAGCTTTTTTGGGCCCCAGTTGGGGGTTAAAACCCCAAAGGGCCCCCCCCAGTTGAGTGTTTCGGGGCCCCACTTTTGGGGTTTGATTTCTAGGGACCCAAGTTGAGCTGTTTCGGGGCCCCAACGGGTTTGAATTTGGACTTAGGGCCCCCCAAAGTTGAGCTTTTTTTTGGGCCCACAGGTGGAGGGGTTTTCTGGGGCCCCCACCAGTTAAACCCGTTTCAGGCCCCCAACAGGTTGAAGAGACTCCGGGGGACCCCCCAAAGTTGGGTTTTTCCCGGGGCCTAAGTTGGAGTTCATTTAGGGCCCACCAGTTGGCTTTTTTTGGGCCCCCAGTTGGAGTTGATTTGGGGACCCCGTTGAGCTGTTTCGGGGCCCCCCCTGGTGGAGTTGTTTTCTGGGGAACCCCATTTTGTGCTTTTTTCTGGGCCCCCCGTTGGGTTGATTCGGGGGAACCAGTTGACGGGGTTTTCTGGGCCCTGTTGGAGTTGCCCTTGGGGGCCCCCACCGTTAAAGTGTTTCGGGGAAACCACAGTTGGTTTTGGGTTTTTCTGGGGTCCACCAGTTGAGCTGTTTCTGGGCCCCCCCGGGTTTGGATTTTTGACTTTTGGGGCCCCCCCAAATTTTGAGTGTTTTCGGGGGCCCACAGGTGGATTTGATTCTAGGGACCCCCCCCCGTTGAGCTGTTTCGGGGCCCCACGTCGGGGTTGATCCCTAGGGGCCACCTGTGGGCTTTTCTGAGCCCCCGGTTGAAGTTATTTTTGGGACCCCCCCCTACAGTTACTTACTTCCCCTTCTCTCCCTTTGCCTCTTGTTTTTTTTCCCCCCTCTTTTCTCTGTTTTTTGTCTCTTCCAAATTTTGTATTTCCCATTTTAAAAACAATTTCCAGCCCCTCCCCCTTGCCCCAAGGGCCCCCCGGGGGAATTTTCCCCAAAATTCCCTGGGGCCCTTTTCCGGCTGTCATTACAAAAATTTTGGAGAAATTTGTAATATCTCGTTTAAAGGGCCATTTACACCCGAACTCGGTCCCCAAAAATTTGGGCCCCACTTTTCCCAATTTGGAAAAAATTTTCATTTTTTAATTTTAACATGACCAAAACCCACAAAATATTCCACCTTCATTTTTGGGCTCGGGCCTTTTTTAAGAAAGACATTCCTCCCTCTCATCGTTTGAAAAGCAAATCTATTTTTTTTTGGGAAATTTTCAAAAAAAATTTTATTTCCTTTTAAAAATTAAAACCGGGGCGTAGCAAAAAAGGGGGTGCAAAAAGGTAGAAGTCGTACCGGGCCCGGGCAGCCGGGGGGGGGGCAAAAAACTCATTGCACATAAGGAGATCGAATTGTAAGTGGAATTTGGTAGCTGGGGGGGCCCATTTCACTTTTTGAAATGGGGCCCCGACCCTTAAGTTATGCCTCCGGGCATAGAAAAGATAAATAATTCAGTTATTTTTTGTTCTGTGCAGGAAATTCCTTTAAAAAGACTCATTCAAAACATTTCAGGGGATTTTTTTAGGGTCTCCCGGTTGTGGGGGTTTAAAGGGGAAATAGGTTCCCATGTGTGCTTTAAATTTAAGTTTAAAGTTTGTTTTTTAAGGAAAATACCAAGTTTTTCCCCCTTTATAAGCCATACAGTTTCCCCCATATTTTTTTTTGGGAGGACGGATGGGCGTATTGGGCGGCCCAAGAAAATTCAAACCCAAAGTTTTTATACCCCTGCCAACAAGAAAAAATGATTTTTCGGATAATGCCCTTAAGAAGCATTGGCGGATAAAACCCCAGAAAATTCTTTCTGCCGGAAAAACAAATTTTAAACCCAATAAAAAAATTTTTGCTAAATTCCCCCTATGGACTTTTTCCCACTGCAATGCCCCCACCCCCCTTTTATACTCGCATAGAAAAGTTTTGCCGGCGCTAAATAAAGTGGGAGTAGTGCAGGGGTTAAGTTTGGGAACAAAACTTTGTTTTCGGGATCTTTTTTTTCCCAAGGGCCCGGCCCCGTGCACCCCAGCATTGTTTTGGGGAGGGGGGTCCCGGGAGTGGGAACAGGAGCCCCCCTTGTCGCTTTACAAACCCGAAAATTTTGGGGGAAACCCCAAAATGGGAATGGCAAAGGGCAGTTTCCGGCCCCCCGCGGACCCGAAGAACCCGGGACAGCGGTAAAAAACCCCCGGCAACACCCAAAATCGAGGCTGCCCCCCCACGAGTCCCCGGTTTAAAGTTTTTTCTTTTTTTATGTTTTGGGACTTCCCTTTGGGCCTTTGATGTTGTATCGGTTAGTAATCCACTGCCCCGGTCTGATCTGCGGGTAGGTCATAAAAAAGTGATTTGTCTTTAGTAAAAGGACCCTGTATATGTCCACGCCCCCAAACCCCCTGCTAATGAGTGACGGGGGTTAAACGGTCTGAGTCTTTTGAAGTCACGACCCTGCCCCCCGGTATGGTTTGTGTTTCAATTGTAAACTAAAGCCCTCGGCATTCCTAAGAGATAGTGGGCCCTCCCCCTTTTTTTCTTTTGTTATTGGGTCAGGACAAGGCTCAGGTTTTTGTTTAGCTTGCCCTGCGGGGGGCCCGGTGATTAGAATTTAAAAATAAATTTTAGGGGAATTTGGGGAAAAATTTGGGGGAATTTTACCGGGGGGGTACAGTATTTTTGTGGGTTTTTTCTGTGCAGGGGTTTGAACGGGATATTTTTTTTTGGTGGGTTTTGGGCTTTTATTATTTTGAAGTTTTTCCAACGCGTGAGAGGCTGGGGCCCCCGGGGCAAAGTGGTGGCCACATTTTGTGTGGGTATTTAGAGGAAAGGGGAATTTTTATCTTTCATTTTTCCCATGTTTAAACGGGAAATAAGTTCCCACCCAGAAGCTGAAAAGCCGGGGGAAAATATTTGGGCTCGGAAAAAAGGGGAAGAATTTTTGGGTTAAATCATGCTGGGAAAAGTGTAAAAAAATTGGGGGGGTTTGTCTAGGAGGGAGGGCCCCCCCAAAACCGTAAAAAAGGGGCGGGGAAATCAAAAGAAGGGGTTATGAGGAAAAGTTGTGTGGATAAAGGTTGGTTAGATATGGCTCAGGCGAGGGGACTAAAAAAAGGGAAAGTTTTGTTGTAGTTGGGGTACTGGAGGTTTTTGAGAGCGCGGGAAAAGTTTTTCGGTTACTTTGAAGAGTCCCAAATGAAAATTTTGTAAAATTTTTAAGATGGCCGCCTTTGCCTCCCGCCACCCCCCTTTTAAGGGGCCCCCGAAATGGCCCGGAAGGGGGGGCCTTTGTGAGAAGTGGGAAAAAATCCGGGACGGGGGTTGGGAAAAAACTTTTTAGAGTCTGTGGGCTGCCCAAAAAAAGGCCCCCAAAGGGGCGGGACCTAAAACCACCCCCTGAAAAGGGGGGCCCATTTATCTTTTGGGTAAAATCCCAGGGGCCCTTTATTTATCAGGGCCCACCGCCCCCCCCCGCAGAGGGGTGTTCAGGGCCGGCCTTACTTGGGGGCCCCCCCCCCCCAGGAACACAGCCCGCCCCCCCCCTTTGGGAAACCCCAGTGTTCATTTTGGGATCAGGAGAGGGATGGATCCCTCCCCCCGGGCCATCTCAGCCGGGGGAGGGCCCAAAAAGGTTTTCGCCCGGAGATTCCCCCTCTTCGGTGGACGGGGATGGTTTAATCCCCCTCAGGGAGTTCAGGGCTCCCACCCCGTGTCGCCCATAAATTCTTCGGCGGGCCCGGCACTGGACGTGGATGTCTTTTCCCCAAAATAAAAGGGTTCCCTTCCTTAAAAACACCTTTGGGCTTTTGGGACCCCCGGTTTTCCCCTTTCCCCCAAACCCCGGAAGGGACTTTTTACGCCCCAATGGGGAACTTTTGGGGAAACCCAACGGTGTTTTTGGGAAATTTTTTAAAATACCCCCCCAAGTGAAAAAATTTTCGTTCATTTTGGGGTCATGGAGACATCCTCCCCAAAAAGAAAAGGACGTTTGGTGGTCCAGCAAAAAACCCCTTAAACCCAAACATGGGGTTTGGCCCTGCAAAAAAGCTCTTTTAGGAAGGGGGGGCCAGCCCGTCCAGAGGGAAATGTGCCCGATTCTTACAAAAAAAAAAGGGAAACCTTAGAACTGGGCTCCGCGGGGTTTTACCGGAGCGGGGGGAGTTGCCTTTGTGAAGTCCTTTTTACACCCCCTTTTTGGCCCCTTTTTATGTTTGCAAAAAAACCAGTTTAAGAATGTAGGGTCCTTCGATAAAGCCATCTGGAAATGCCTCTTAGCCCCGAAAGCGGGGCACCCGAAACGACATGCTAAAATTTTCCCTTCCCCATCCCATTTGGTTTCGCCGGTACCCTTTTTTTTCCCCCTTTTAGAATGTTTCCCAACTGCTTTTAAATGATTTTTATGAAAATAAAATCCCCAAAAGGCCTGATGTTTTTTTTTGACGTGTTTGGTGTCCAAAAAACCCCAGGAAACCAGGAAAGTTGGCCCCAAAAAGGTAGGGAAATTGGGGGAATCTTCCCGCGGAAGACAACCACATGCCCCTTCCTTACCTCTGCCCCTGGACAGCCACCCGCCCGGGCCCCCCAAAGATCAGCCGCCCCTTTTTCCCGGGGGTTTTCCCGGGAAGGGGCCGACCCAAATATTTTCCCCTTTCCCCCCGGTCAGGTTTTCTGGTAAAAAAATTTAAACCTTTTCCCCCATAAAAATTTTTCCCCATGAAATTTTGTTAGAAAATGACACAAAACCAGGCAGATATAGGGAACCCCAACTGGAAAGATTTAGATACCTTAGTGATGGTCAAAGCATCTTTTGGTTTTCCCTTTCCCACCATCCCAGAAATACCCGGAAAAAAAAGGAAATTAAATTTTTACCCTTCGATTTTGGGCCCCCAAGATTTGCAAAAAAATTTAAAAATTTTGGGGGCCCCAGAACTGCCTGGTGATAACCCTTCCCACTTTGCGGATTTTCAAACAAAAGCAGGGGGGGCCCCGTAAAAAATTTTTGGGCTGCTAGTTGTTGCACCCAGTACGAAGATTTTGGATTTTTCCTAAAACCCCAATTTAAGAAAACAATGTCCCCTTTTTGGTAAGAGCTTTGATTGATGGCCTGGAGAAAAACCTTAAAAGTCTTGTGCTGCGCCCCAAAACCAGAGTTGTATGGCCCCGGTACGGGGGAAGTTATCTGTATTTGGGGGTTTTCCCAAAAAGTGATTGAAAAAGGGACAGGAAAGAAAAAAAAAAAATGAAAAAAAGGGGTTTGTGAAGGGGTTGATGATTGATTTGTACCCCAGCCCCCTTTGGTCCCACCAGCTCGTCCCATAAGGGGCCCCCCAGGGAAATCCCAGGGGCCCGAAAACCCTCAGTTTTCTGGCGCTGCAAATAGCCCGGGAAATTTTAAAACGTTATTGCAGGGCCCCGCATCCCCCAAACCTTTCCTTCCGGATTTGAAAATGTAAACCCGGAATTGGTCGATCCCGGGAAACCCAAAAGGGGCCCCCCCCACCCATAAAGGTTAGGCCAGCGGGTCCCCACTTTTCTCTTTGTTTTTATAAAAAACCAGGTGTGGGGTTTTCACTTTCCCTGTCGCTGGCCCTACAAAATTTTTAGGGTGGACAATGGTGGGCCAACTGTGTTTTCGCCAAGTCCCAAAACTCCGGGGGCCCAAAGATTTCCTCTGACATACTTAGCGGGTATTGGGGTAGGGGTAGGGGGTTTTCCAAATTCATAAGTCGCCTCTCACCGTCCCAAATTTAAGGGCTGGCCCCTTTCCCTGACTTGATGATCCGTTTCCTAGTATCAGACCCTGCCCTGTGAATTTCTTGGAGCGGCCCCTTCTGCAGCTTGAGGGCACAAATAAAAGTAAAATCCCAGAAGGCATGGAATTGCCCCTTTTTTGCCGGCACCCGAAGATGGGTTTGGAAACCGCTGGGGCCCTTTAAAGGTTTTAAACCTGATTTTATGTTTTGCCCCTAATGGAACCCAAATGTCCTGATTCCCCCCTTACCTTTACTAAAAAGATACCCCCCAGGATTATGGTCTCAAGGTCCCTGCGATGTTGGATACTGCCGGTACCTGCCGTGTCGTTTTTTTCCTCAAGGAAGGGGCCGGCTTATCCCTTTTTCCCCAAATACCCTTTGAAGTCGGGGACAGGAAAAAGGCCTAAAGACTCAGACCCCAGCCTTACTAAAAGTTGGTGCCCCAAATTATCCTGTACTTTAACCCTTTGTAAACGCCTTTTTTCCAGTCTAGAAGAAGAGAAAGAAGGGGGGCCCCAAAAAAGTAAAGGCCAGTCCCAAGTTTGCGAGCAGTCAATGCAGCCACCTTATTAGAAACTCCAGTGGCCCCCAAAAACCCGGAACCCCTTTGTTGTCCCATGATCCCTATCCCTGTTTTTGTTTCACAGTTTTTGGATTTGCCCAATCCCGTTCTTAAAGCCCCCTCTTCAGGGAAGACAGCCCAAATCCCTGTTTGCCTTCCCCTTCCCAAGGCCCCAGTCACCACCCAAAAGAAACCCCAAAAGGACCCCAAAAACGGGCCAAATCAATTCCCAATCAAAGCTATGAGGGTTTCCTTAAAACCATGGTTAAAAGCCCCCCCGGTTTTTACGCTTTTCCCGGGAATGTGGATGTTTTTTTTCCGGGGTGGCCCCCCTGGGGTCATGGAAGCTGAATCCTTTTCCCTTACTCCAACTTTCCCCCAAAAAAACTAAATTGCAAGGTGTCAAAAAGAAAAAATACAGGGGTTTTAAGCCAAAGGTTATTTTTCCTAGGTCTTTGCATTTCCCAAAGGGGAATAGACATCTGACAAAAGGGGCCCGGGTCCTTCCCCAAACCCAACCTAAGTACCCAAAAAAAACTCGGGCCCAAATTTTCCGGGTATTTTTGGGTTTCTAAATTCACCTTTTTACTTAGAAAATTTGGATCCCGGGAAAAAGCATAAAGGGGAATATGAAAAACCGCTCTATGATTGCATTAAACCGGGGGCCCCCAAATTTTTCGAACCCGCCCCCCCCCCAAAGGCAATTTTCGCCCCCAAAGAAGATGCTTTGCGGCTTACCCCCCGCGTTAAAAAAGTCCAGTTTTGGGCCCTTCCCCAAGACTAAACCCCAACCTTTAAACCCTATTTTTTTCCCGGATTTCCAGAGGGAAACCACGCCTCGGGAAAGCCCTCATCAAGCCTTTTGCGGGGAAAAACAACCCCCCCCTTTGGGGGTTCTTTTCAGCTGTATGGTTTCCAAAGTTGTCTTTACAGCCCCCAAAACTGCTTAAAGGCTGTACATGCCCGCACAGATTTTACTGGATAAGACTGGGGAAAATCGCCCTGGGACTGTTGTAATTTTTCAGGCCCCTCAGGGACATTGGGCTGTCCTAAAAGCAAAATTAAACCAAAACCCCATATGTTCACCCAGCCCCTCTTCGTTTTAAAAGTCCCTTTTACTGCTGCCCCCCAAATTGTTTTCTTTAAAAGGGGTGCATGTTCTGAACCCAGCCATTTCCTTCTTCCACGGGGCGGGGGGGGAAAATGGAGGGATGTGAGGGTGACAGGGAAGAAAGTCATAGTTTGATTGTTTGAATACGGGCAAAAGAAACCCACATACCAGCTAACAGTGGTGTTTGAAAAACCCCCCCCAAAAGCATACCCTTCACCTTTTGGAAACAGAGGGTTTTCAAGATATGCTACGAAAAAGGGATTTTTCATACAGGATTTGAAATAAACCACAAAAGGGGAAAAACCTTAGGGAAGAAGCCCCTGCCCCCCAAACTTTTCAGTAAAGTTGCGGGAAATTAAAAGCTCTGGAAGGGCCCTGAAAAAATGGTGAAGAAAAGACTGCAAATTTATGGACTGACCCCAGTTTTTGCCTCCCGGCATTCCCAAAAATTTTTTTGGGAAACTAATCTGGAAGAATAGGGGGATTAAATCCAAACCCCGCAGGAACCCTGTAAAGCTTTGCAGGGGAAAATCAAAGTCCCTGCTGTCACCCCCTTTAAAATCCCAAAACCAAGGGTTTAGAAAATCCTAAAAGTCAAGGCTCTGGAAAAGGGGAAAAGCAGGGAAGCCAGAAAAAAAACCATACTGAAAGACCAAGCAGCCAAGACAGGGGCCCCTAGGCCCCCGGGTTTTCTTTTCCAAGTGGTGGATCGGGAAAGCTGCCCCCTTTTTGGCGATTAACAGAGTCGGGAAGAAGGGTTTTCAAGGATAAAGAATGCCCACCCACCGGCTGAAAAAAAAAAGGGAAAACCCGGGGAATGGCACCACGGCCCCCGGTTGGTTGAAGAAAAAAACACCGGGCCCCCCTCCCAAGGGGGAAAAAGAAAAAAAAATGGAAATGGGAAAGGGAGCTACTTTTTTCCGGGAAAAATTATGGAAGTACAATGGACTTTTTTGCCCCCCTAGGCGAATGTCCCTGCTATTGGGGTTTTTGGGCCCCATGGGGGCCCCAACTCACAGGGGAAAGAACCAACCCAAGGGCCCTTTGGGGTGCAGAACTGTACTATGCCCCAGGTATTCAGCTCATGATTGCGGCCTTTCAATCAAGCCTTTTCCCGGTCGGGTCCCACCTGAAACCCCATCTAAAAAAGCTAAATTTTTCCCAGGCAGCACTTGGCGAAAGCCAGAAAAACCCGTTCCCAAAAAGATCCCAAATTTGGCCCAAATCCAGATGCCAAAGGTGGAAAAAATTCGTTTATTCTTAGTGGCGTGGAATGTTTTCAGGAGGGGCCAGAAGATACCCAGTGCCCAACTTGACCCCCAAAGTAAGGGGAAAAGAATTTGATTATAAAATTTGGCTTGTCGATTTGGAATCCCTGGGTTTCAAAGGTGGGGACCGGGCCCCAGCATTCTTTTTCCTCGGTTTTTCCGGAAGTTAGGGAAAGCATGTTGGGGGTTTTTTTGGGGCCCAAACCAAACCCCCGTACCATCCCCCAAAGTTCAGCAAAGGTAGAAAGTGAAGGGGTACGCGGGAAGAAAAAAAACTCTTAAAAATTTTGCCCAGTGTTCCCCAAATTCCCTTTGGGTTAAAGAATTTTTCCCAATTGTCCTCTACCATTTTCAGACACACTAACCGGGGAAAAATTGTCCTGCCCCCCTTTTAAAATTTCCCCTTTTTGGGTTTCCCTTCCCCCAGTGTTTTGAAATCAGGGGAACAGGATTTGGGGCGGGGAGTACTGAAAAAAACTGTTCAATTTTGGTAAATTGAATTGCTAAAAAATTTTAAATAATTTGCTTTGGGCAAACCCGTTTTGCTTCTTTCCATTTTTCCACAGGTAAACATATTTGCTGTTTAACCCAGGTGCCCAAAGGTATGTAAAGAGAAATTTTTAAAAGGAAAATTGCCTTGAACCCCGATTGGGAGGGGCCTTTTCACTGTGATTCCGGGTTTCACACCCAACGGCGGTGAAGTTGGAAGGAAAACCCCGGGGGATCCCCCCCCTTCACTTGCAAAAGGGCCCCCAAACCACAAAGTTGATGTCTTGTTTACCCTTTTGCGTGTTGTGTGGGATTCGGGGGGGGAAAGAGGGACCCCCATTTTTTGGGGTGGACCTAACCCCAAAAACAGTTCAGACTTTCTCATTAAATTTCTGTGTTGTTTTGCCCCAGCCCCCCGGTTTGTAAAGGGGGGGCACCCAAAATACGTTTAGAGAAGTTACAACAGGGGCAATTCTCTTTTTTGTGTGACCCCCCCCGGGGAATAAAATTGTAGATACTGGTCCGATGTGGGAGGGAATACGGGTAAAGGGATTGGGGATTTAAAACCTAAGGAGGGCAGGGACCGTAAGGATAAAAACGGGAGACCCTTTTTTAGTCCGGCGGGGCGTAATGGGGGCCCCAAACCCAAAGTTGGGGGTTTATGGGTTGGGGCCCCCCAGAGATGCCCCCCCTTTCCTTCTTAAAATTTGGGAAAACCCCAGCTCGGTTGATCTGGGTGAATAGTAAATGGGGGGCATTTTTCCCGGACTTTTAAAATCCCCCCGCTGGGGCCCAAGAATTTAAAAGGGTTTGGTATAGGAAAACCCAAACCCCACAGGGGCCCCCCAACTGTCCCCCATTAAGGGGTGGGGGTTTAGATCTTCAAAAAAGCTGTAGAGATGTAGCCCATTTTCCCCCTTAATTTATCGATGGGAAGTTTGTCTTCCCCCAACGAGACACAGACTTCCCCCCAGAAAAGAATTCTGTGGTTGGGTTTGGGAAAAAATTCACTGTTAGGGCCCCAATCTGAGGGGTTGGCTGTCTGGTTTTTTGTGGAGCCAAACCCGCAAATGGAGAAACCACCCCTTTAAAACTGTAGATAAATTAATCCCGGACTGTGTTTTCAAACTACAAACAGAAAAAAAAATGAGACAGGATTGAAGTTTTTAAAAAACCTTTTTTTTAAGTTTCAAAAAAAAAAAGGAAACGCCCCCCCCTTTGGAGGGTGATGGTTTTCCCCGGATTTTTACACTTGCTTTTCCCAAAATTGATCCCGGCCCCAAAGACCTTCTTGGAATCTTTCAAAAGGGTTTTGTCGGGGAAAAATTGCCCTTCGGTAAACTCAAAAACCCACAGGTACTCTTTTAGATGTTTCGGTTGTGTGGTGAGGGGAAATTTTGGAAAACCCGTTTACCAGCACGGGAAAGGGTCAGTGTCCCCTTGTGAAGCTTTAAATTCCTTTTAAAGCTTTTACCTTGGGTTTTCCTCCCCCTCCAGTAAACACCCTCTAGAAGAAAGAGAAGAGTAGAAACAAGCTCTTACTCAGATGGGGGACTCCAATGTTTAAATTGATGCCATAGGCCCCCCTTGGGGGGCCCCAGCCCATTTTTAAAGGGCCAAAGACCAGTTGGGCAGCAGGGTTTCCCTCTCTTTTTCCCGGGTTTCCAAAATTAAACCCAAAAATTTTAGTTTTGGATTAATATATTTTTTTTAAAACCCATCAAGGGTTTGTCTATTACAGCAGAGACATTTTCCCAAAGGGTTTGTCCTTGAGGAGTTGGCCCCAATACCAGAATGCCCCTTTACAAAACCCAAATTGGCTTTTGTTTTGGTTTTTTGCCGAGAAATTTGGAGTTTGTGGTAGGGTTGGAGAAAAATTGTTGTATTAAACCCCCCGGAAAAACCCAAAGGGGTGAAGGGGTTTTTTTTACCTTTGCCGGGGGTTAAGTTCGGAAAATTTTTAAAAAAGAAACTTTGGGGAATTTAAGGGTGGAAAATTTTTTCCTGGGTAATTGGGTTTTGGCGGTTTTGGGTTGGAGGGGGAAAAAATTGGTTTTACAACAGATTGCACCAATTCTCCCTGGTTATTTGGTGGTTTTGCTGTTTTTTCCCTTTGCTGTTGTTTTCCCCCTTTAAAAAAAATTATTAGCAAAAATAGTTTCCTGGGGGAACCCGGTTTGGAATTTTCTTGTCCCCAAAAACGGAAAACCTTGATGCAAAAAAAATTTAAATTTTTATTCCCCTATATCAAGAAAAAGGAAAATGCCAAACATGGAATGAAATAAATTTAAATCTAGGGCCCGAAGGGGGGGCCCCTCACACCCGGAAAGGGTGGTTAGTGAGGGAAGGACAGGGAGTTTTTTTTTTTAGAAATGGCTCTCTGGGGAAATCCTCAAAAGAAATCCCCCAACCCCATCCCCCAAGGGGAAGGGGGGAAGGCTCCACGGTTAAATCTATGTAAATTAGATTTTGAGTATAGGGAAACCCTTGGCATTTTAGGGGGGGAAATTTTTGGTGAGGGTTAATGCAAATATGTGTACATGGGTGCATCAAAAAGTTTTAGTTTGTTTATAAGAAAAAAACCAAGTTTTTCCCCCCTTTAAATTAAGCCCTTTAAAAGATATCTTATCCTTTTTGGGACGAGGGAACGGGTTGCGTTTTGGGGCCCCATTTAAAGTTTAAAACTCGATTCCAATACCCCCCTCCTGTCAAAAAAGAAAACTGAGTTTCGATTTAATGCCCCAAGAAGCACTGAGGGGTTAAAAAACCGAAACTTCACTGCTGGCAACTTTTTTTGAAAAATAAAAAATTTTAATGCTAAACCCCCCCCTAGGGGACTGCCCCCACTGCACATGCCCCCCACGCCCTTTTTTCTACTCGCATAGATATGTTTTGCCGCGCTGAATAAATTAGGATTTGTGCATGGTAAGATTGAAACAGAAAAAAACGTTTTTTGGCTACTCTTTCTTTCACGGGCCCGGCCGTGCACTCAGACATTGTTTTGGGAAACCGGAAGTGGGCCCAAGGAGACCCCTTGGTTTTTCGACCCCAAACACGGTTTTTATTTCCCTCAATCCCCAGGGGGCCCTGCCCATTTCCAAAATTGCTTGCGGGCTGTAAAGAGGTTCTATATGTCCAGAGGCAGCAAAAGTGGTTGGTTTCCTTTTGATGTTTCTTCTATGAATGATAAATTTTTTAATACATCTTTTTTAAAAAACTCCCATCATGATTTTCCCCAAAGAGTCCCGAAAAACTGTTCTGTTACTTGGCGCCCCCTACATCTCAGCTCCTTATTTCGAAAAAACGTATTGACATGTGCTTCAGGTTTTTAATTGGGGGCCCCCAAGGGTTTTTTTTTTTTGGGGAGTGTTGTGCTGTGGATTTGGGTCAAAGTGAAGCTCAACCCACTAATGGTCATCCCAAAGATACGCTATGATGGTTTAAGGTGATTAAGCTACCGATCTGGGGATGTGCCGCTCCCATTGTGGCTTCACTTCTGGTCTGACGTCACTTCCGTTAACATTGGGTCTAGGGTGAAGGAACCAGAAGTGATGTTGGAAAGGATGTCTGAGAGGAAGTTAGGCCGAAATAAGAACATTATGGCGCCAGACCACTAAGTTAAGCCCCTAAAACGACTTTAACCTTAAAGAGGTTTTCTTACTATAATGATTAGCTTTCAACATGTAGGGAAAGGTAAATAAAGACTTTTACTAAATACATTGCTCTTTTTATATTGCCCTAGTCAGGAGATAAGAGAGATTTTATCTGCACTGAGCGCACACAAATTTCTCTAGGTTACTGTCCATACCTTCCTTCCTGATTGGACAGAGAGTAGAGAGTGATGTCACCATGGTTGGAGAATTTACAGTACAGACCAAAAGTTTGGACACACCTTCTCATTCCAAGAGTTTTTTGTATTTTCATGACTACTTTCATGACACTGGTCTAATGACCATTCCTTGTGTTATTTAGCCCAAACAAGTCACTTCTGCTTGTTGCCTGTACTTAGCAGTGGTTTCCTAGACTTGTTTGGGATAAAGAACACAAGGAATGGACATTAGACCAGTGTCATGAAAGTAGTCATGAAAATACAGAAAACTCTTGGAATGAGAAGGTGTGTCCAAACTTTTGGTCTGTACTGTAGAGACACACAAGTGTCTTTAGTTTGCCATCCCTGCCTTCCTTCCTGATTAGACAGAGCACAGGGAGTGACATCACTGTGGTCAGAGGGTACAGAGTCTCCATAACAAGATTAGATTATTTACCTTTGATAAACACCTGTTTTCACCCCTTGTAGCTCTGTAGCTCTGTTTACTTAGATATTAAATCTCCCGCACTTATATCTGTGTAAGGCTAAGCTAGTTATAGAAGAGCTAAATAGACTAATTACCGCAAAAGAATCACCCACAGCCTGACCATAAAGTATGAGTCTGAAGCTCACTGCAACTCTGTGAGGTAGCATGGTAAGAAAACCTCTTTAATTTGGGGTTAAAGATATGTTTAAGGCAGAGGATAAGGTTAGTGAAAAAATTTGGGTTTGGGACATCGCAAACCTGGATTGAGTTCGATTGAATCGAATGGGGCCCTATTCAAGCAATAATACTTTTGGCGATCTCGAATCTGTAGGAGCGGTACAGCCCGATGGACCTATTTGGACTTGGAACCTTTGATTGCACGTGGAGGTGAATATATCAGTTCACATAGTGTCCTCAAAATAAGTCATAGATTCCTCGTTATGAGAAATTTATAGAATTAGAAGGAAAACATTCTGTAAGTAATAGCACCACACAAGGCTTTAGGTTGGACGAGTTAGTACAGCTCAGGCCCATTCACTTTAAGAGAGCTGAGCAGCAATGCAATATACAACTGGGGTAATGGGTTCTGCTACTTTTGGACAAAATCAGCCATGTTTTTTGACCTTGCAAAACCCATGAAGCAATGTAAGCAAATCGGCACCAACTTTCATAGTTAGACAACATCTTATCTGCATATGATGCTTGCAGTCCTCATACTTCCACCACAATAAGCTTAACCCAATTTTGATGAACATAAATGGGGGGTTGTCATAGTCAATCCCCTTTACTAACATCCGTCCAGCTCTCTACAATGTAAAACTTTAAGCAAAAAACTCTCCAACCGTCTTAAACAGACGCATTTCCCCGGGGTCAATGGGGTCTTTAATATTATGTTCATTTAAATATTCCAAAGATTTACTTATTTATAGGTTAAATTTTCAGTCTTTTTAGCTAGATGCCGACCGTCCACTGACTATAAATATCCGGGCGGTCGATATCTAACTTTGCACAGATTAACTGTGAGATCTGCACAAGTGGAGAACTGGTTTTCAGCAGCAGCTGTACTCTCCAGGCAGAAGGCAGGGACGATTTGTTACCCTCCCTGCCTTCTTAATATCTGTATTTACAGCGCTAAATGGGAGATCTATATATACAGATATGATCCAAAATCCAAATGCTTGTATAATATTAGCTCCACTTGTGGGCCCCAATAATCAACTCCACTGGTGGGCCCCAAGAATCAACTCCAATGGTGGTGCCCCAAGAATCATTTCCAGTGGTGGGCCCCAAGAATCATTTTCAGTGGTGGGCCACAATAATCAACTCCACTGGTGGCCCCGAGAATCAAATCCAATGGTGGGCCCCAAGAATCATTTCCAGTGGTGGGCACCAAGAATCATTTTCAGTGCTGGGCCACAATAATCAACTCCACTGGTGGCCCCAAGACTCAGCTCTGCTGGTGGGGCCCAAGAACTAAATCCATTGGTTGTCCCCAAGAATCAACTCCACTGGTGGCTCTAAGAATCCTTTTCAGTGGTGGACACCAATAACTAACTTCACTGGTGGCCCCAAGAATTAACCTCACTGGTAAGCCCCAAGAATTAACTCCACTGGTGGGCCTCAAGTGTCAACTCCACTGGTGGGCCCCAATAACCAACTCCACTGGTGAGCCCCAAGAACCAACTCCACTGGTGGGCCCCAAGAACTAACTCCAGTGGTTGTCCCTAAGAATCAACTCCACTGGTGGCCCCAAGAATCCTCTGGACTGGTGGGCTCCAATAACTAACTCCACTGGTGGCCTCAAGAATCAACTCCACTGGTGCCCCCAAGAATCAACTCCACTGGTGAGCCCCAAGAATCAACTCCACTGGTGGGCTCCAAAAATCACCTCGACTGGTGGGCCCCAAGAATCAACTCGACTGGTGGCCACAAGAATCAACTCCACTGGTGGCCCCAAGAATCAACTCTACTGGTGGGCCCCGAGAATCAAGTAGACTGGAGGGCCCCAAGAATCAACTCGACTGGTGGGCCCCAAGAATGGACTCTACTGGTAAGCCCCAAGAATCAACTCTACAGGTGGGCCCCAAGAATCAACTCCACTGGTTGGCCCCAAGAATCAACTCCACTGGTGGCTTCAAGAATCAACTCCACTGGTGGTCCAAGAATAAACTCCACTGGTGGCCCCAAGAATCAACTCCACTGGTGCATCCAGATTAGCACTGCCTTGACTTCAGGGACTGTATTTCCCCTATACCCGCGGCTGGTATACGTTAGGAGGAGAAATCATTAAAAAGAAATATCCAAAAATGCCACCAGAGGTCTTTATCTGATCTTATGGGAGGCACAATATGTAAAATTATATAAGGAAAAAAATGGTTCCAAGAAATAAAATTTTATTAAAAAATAATTTATTAAAAAAATAGCCCAAACTACAACATTTAGCCCCTCTGACGACAATACTAAAACCCATTATCATTTAGATATGCAGAAAAGTAACACAATTAAAAAAAAAAAAAAAAAAAAAAAAAATATATATATATATATATATATATATATATATTATATATATATTTATATATATATATATATATATATATATATATTAATATATATATATATATATAAGCACCACTTTTTAAAATCTAAATACAGTGTGTGCAGAATTATTAGGCAAGTTGTATTTGAGAGGATTCTTTTCATTATTGAACATCAACCCAAAAGACCCATAAATATCAAAGCTTAATATTTTTGGAAGTTGGAGTGTTTTTTTTTTTTTTAGATTTGGCTATCTTAGGAGGATATCTGTTTGTGCAGGTAACTATTACTGTGCAGAATTATTAGGCAACTTAATAAAAACCAAATCTATCCCCATTTCACTTGTTTATTTCCACCAGGTTTCACCAATAGAACAACAGACAATTTAGAAATAAACATGTCTGACATTCAAAAACAAAACCAAATCAGTGACCAATATGGCCGCCTTTCTTTACGATGACCCTCAAAAGCCTCCATCCATAGATTCTGTCAGTTGCTTGATCTGTTTACGATCAACATTGCGTGCAGCAGCCACCACAGCCTCCCAGACACTGTTCAGAGAGGTGCAACAGCCACCGCAGCCTCCCAGACACTGGTCAGAGAGATGGGCTGGTTTCCCTCCCTGTAGATCTCACATTTTACGAGGGACCACAGGTTCTCTATGGGGTTCAGATCAGGTGAACAAGGCGGCCCTGTCATTATTTTTTCTTCCTCTTTACTGGCAGCCACGCTGTGGAGGATTTGGATGCATGTGATGGAGCATTGTCCTGCATGAAAATCATGTTTTTCTTGAACGATACCGACTTCTTCCTGTAGCACTGCTTGAAGAAGGTGTCTTCCAGAAACTGGCAGTAGGTCTGGGAGTTGAGCTTCACTCCATCCTCAACCCGAAAATGTCCCACAAGTTCATCTTTGAAAATACCAGGCCATACCAGTACCCACCTCCACCTTGCTGGCGTCTGAGTCGGAGCTCTCTGCACTTTACTGACCCAGCCTCGGGCCCATCCATCCGGCCCATCAAGAGTCACTCTCATTTCATCAGTCCATAAAACCTTAGAAAAATCAGTCTTAAGATATTTCTTGGCCCAGTCTTGACGATTTATCTTATGTTTCTTGTTCTAAGGGGGTTGTTTTTCAGCCTTCATTACCTTGGCCATGTCCCTGAGCATCACGCACTTTGTGCTTTTTGATGCTCCAGTAACGTTGCAGCTCTGAAATATGGCAAAACTGGTGGCTAATGGTATCTTGGCAGCTTCACGCTTGATTTTCCTCAATTCATGGGCAGTTATTTTGCGCCTTTTTTTTCCAACACGCTTCTTGCGACCCTGTTGGCTATTTGCCATGACACGCTTGATTGTTTGGTGATCACGCTTCAAAAGTTTGGCAATTTCCAGACTGCTGCATCCCTCTGCAAGACATCTCACAATTCTTGACTTTTCAGAGTCCGTCAAATCTCTCTTCTGACCCATTTTGCCAAAGGAAAGGAAGTTGCCTAATAATTAAGCACACCTTATATAGGGAGTTGATGTCATTAGACCACACCCTTCCTCATTGCAGAGATGCACATCACCTGATTTACTTGATTGGTAGTTGGCTTTCAAGCCTATACAGCTTGGAGTAGGACAACATGTATAAAAAGGATGATGTGATCAAAATACTATTTTGCCTAATAATTCTGCACACAGTATAAATAAAATTAGAAAAATAGACTTATATTGTTATCATTATTATAAAAAAAAAAATATAATATAAAAATGACATAAAAAGGAAACCTAACCTATAAAAAAAAAAAGGCAAAAAGCTTGGTAGAGCAATGAGCCTGAAAAAGTGTTCCA
This sequence comes from Phyllomedusa bahiana, assembly GCA_025379985.1. NCBI lineage: Eukaryota > Metazoa > Chordata > Amphibia > Anura > Hylidae > Phyllomedusa > Phyllomedusa bahiana. The sequence goes on along the minus strand of JAODAL010029871.1, from coordinate 23,989 downwards.
ACCAACATGTCCGGACGTGGGGGGTGGAAGGTCAGGAACTGGTTAACAATAAACAAAATTTGTATTGTATATTTCTCTCATTTTGGGACGGATCTGGCTTTGCACATTTTAGATTTTATCTCGGCTGAGTGAAGCACAGAGGATTTCCAGAAAGCAATTGAATGGTCACAGAATCTGCAATATTAACCCTCATTCACCTAATGAATCGGCGCAATAATATTTGCAGGGGACGTCAACATTGCAGATTTAGATAAAAACTAAAAATAATTTGATCCGGAAAGTGATAGTTTTCCTCTGCATTTGGCTGCAAGTGAAAAGTTCAGGTATAATTGAAGCCCGCCAGACACAAAAACTAAAAGCAAATAGACCATGCAATAATAAAAAGAATGGTTAAGACAGACAACCGTGACTAGAGTAATTCCAGCGCCGCGGCTCACTGCCCTGAAGCGCTTACAATATCCCTCTGGTATTTTCTTTCTGATCTGTCAAATGAAATGTCTTGAATTTCAAAAATTGAAATGCTAAATCCATATATAAACTATAGCAAAAGGAACGCCTCGTGCTCGTGGGGGTTTTTGCTTGTGTATTCTGAATTTGTAGGCCTTGTACAGATGTAGAATCTCAATGTACAAGGCTCGTCTGTGACGCATTTTGGAGCCGCGCTCTGGCACATCCCAATGAGAAGGTCGAATGGTAATCACTGTATTTGCTTTTTATCATTTTTTGGTAAATCAGCCATTGTTGACCACATTGTCGTTAACCAATGATCTCAGTTCCAGCTAGATAAAAACACAATTTAGGGATTCAGGTGCTGCTCATACTCGCTTTGGTTCTTATGCATAAGATTCCCATTGCTTTTGAAGCAAAACCTGATAACTCATGGACCATAACTGAGATTTATAATGATGCTAATTTATTTCATATCTACAAAGTGATAAGATCCATTGGAACTCATAGCGGAACAGGGGAACAAGGTAGACCCCAGGTGGGCTCCTGGGCATGGTAGGCTTGGGGCTAATTTTCAGGAAGAAAGGCAGGAAAGGAGAAGCATAGTACATGAGTCAAGTGAAATCATGTACAGGAGCTGTAGGATGGGCTCTAAGAATCAACCGCACTGGTAGGCCAAAGGAATCAAATCCACTGGTGGGCTCGAAAAATCAACTCCACTGGTGGGCCCTATGAATCAAACCCACTGTTGGGCCCCAGAAACAGCACCACTGGTGGGTTCCAGGTATTAACTTCACTGGGTGCCCCCAAAAATCAACTCCACTGGTGGGCCCCAAGAATCAACTCCCGTTTGGAGACCGGAGAATCTACTGGTGGGCCCCAAAAATCAACTCCACTGGTGGGCCCTTGGTGGTGGGCAACAAAAATTAACTCCACTGGTGGGCCCCAGAAATCACCTCCACTGGTGCCCCCAAGAATCAGCTCCATTTTTGGGCCACAAGAATACACTTTAGTGGTGGACCCCAAGAAACAGCTTCACTGGTGAGCCCCAGTAATCAACTCCACTGGTGGGACCAATAAATAAACTCCACTGGAGGCCCCAAGAATCAACTGCACGGGTGGTCCCCAAGAATCACCTCCACTGGTGGGTCCCAAGAATCACCTCCACTGGTGGGTCCCAAGAATCACCTCCACTGCTGGGCCCCAAGAATCATCTCCACCGGTGGGCCCCAAGAATCACCTCCACTGGTGGGCCCTAAGTACCCCAGTTTGACACAAATAAGACCAGATAGCTTTCCAAAGGTTGGCAAGTATATAACATCAAATGGATATGATTGATTAGTTAGTATATGTTATGATCAGTTTGGCAGGTTCGATTACCCCTTCTCGTCATTGAGTTTTCAGGTTACCTAATAAATGGCACGGCACACTTTGGTAGAGGTGTGTGTTCATATGGAAAGGCAAACAGTCTTTTTTTCACTTATGGGGTAAAAAAGGACCCACCCAAATGACGACGTTTCGGTAAACATGGCCTTTATCAAGTAACATCTGGAGTAACGAGGAACAGGATGTACCGATGAAAGAGCTACAAGTAGGGTAGACACAAACTCCTGAGTATTCTGAGCTTTGTTACGCACTTTCACCAATACCTCCTACTCCTCGTTACTCCAGATATCACTTGCCAAAGGCTTGGTTTGCCGTAACGTTGCAATTTACATCAGTTTTATTTCTATTTGTCGTGAGTGATATAGAGATTATCATTACCAAGGTGTGCAATACCATTTACTATGTAACCTGAAAACTCAAAGTGGTGGTGGGGGATGGTCGGGGGATAGTCAAATCTGATAAACTGATCATAACAGATCATAATTAATCAATCATATCCATCACAAATCTTCTAAAATATATTGAGCTTGACCAGGCTTTTTGGAATTGCTTGTGATAGTATTGAAGAGATCCAATACATGGTTCTTAGTACAAAAAGCAAAAGAGAAAAAGGTGCCAAACATGTGAGGGGTTCACCCGGGTGTTTGTGGTGCCAGCTGGTAAGGTAAGGGGGGGGTTATTGGTAATTATAGGGCTGGAGAAGTTTTGTAAAACTTTAAGCCCTTCACACACTTGTGACCAACAAAATAACAAAATTCAACTAAGATCAAGGGAAAAGATCATCATCGATCAGATGCCTGACCAGAAAGTGGGAACCTGAAGCTGTAGAACTCTCCACATCCTGAACAAGAAGTGGGAGCCTGAAGCTGTAGAACCTCCCACAGGCTGAGCAGGAAGTGGGAGCTTGAAACTGTTAAACTGCCCACTGCTTAAACAGAAAGTGGGAGTCTGAAGTTGTAGAACCGCCCACTGCTTGACCAGGAAGTGGGAGTCTGAAGTTGTAGAACCATCCACAACCTGAACAGGAAGTGGGAGCCTGAAGCTGGCTGTGAATAGCAGACTTTGTGGAACATCCAGATGGGAAAACCCCGTTAATGAGTTAGATGTGAGTTCATGGCTTGTAAGCCTCCACACACCTTCATGATGCATCGTCTTTATGAGGAACAGTAATTCTTTTCAGCAAAATGACTAGCATGCAGACCTTAAAGGTTATGGGGTCGAAAGTTGAGGGCACAGCAGTTGAACTGGACAAGAAACTGTTGGTGCTGGACCTTCTCCTGCCACAAGATCAGCAATGAGGCCAGGGGGGGCTTGCTCAAAGTGGTTAGACATGGTAAACGGTCCCATACTAATTGTGTGGTGTGTGCCCCCTACTGATTATGGTTATGTATTTTACATAATATATTTGATTATTGATTAACGCCTTACCAACATTTGTTGTTCTAGAACATCCCAATGCCGGTAATGGAGTAGAGTCTGCTCCATACACGGCAGATAACAGCTGATTATTACATCTGGAACCTGACTCTGAATTTAGATGCCACAGTCACATGAGCAGCATCGAAATGCATGAGAAACAGCGCTGTGCAAGTACTCTAAGTGGGGCTACGAGTACCATAAAAAAGTTTTAAAAATGAAAAAGAAGTAAAAAAAAAAAAATTAAAATTTAAGAAAAAAAAAAGTGAAATCATAATGGAAATGCTGCAAATTAAAGAACACCCGAATTGTATCAACCTCCAAAACACAGCTAACACATCACACGTTATTTATACCAAAGAATAAACTTAATAAAATAAAGACCCTGCAAAAATGGAGCAACTGTGTTTATTTTTTTCTTTTGCATTCCACCCCATACAGAATGTTTTGGGGGTTTCCCAGTATAATATGGTACAGTCAATGACATCATTACCTGCTTAATGACACTGGACGTAAACTACATCCCAGTGTCTGTAAAGGGCGCCACAATCCCACTACACAGGCGGTGGGTGCCGGCTGCTAATTGCAGCTGATACCCGCCAGTAACAGCACAAAATGGAGCACCCCAGGGCTATTCAATGTTAAAGAAAAAAGTTCAGATCAACCCCCTTTTGCCATTTTACAAATATAAATAAATAAATGGTAAAAAAGTGACACCAAGGGTGACATTTATGAAGGAAGACGCTTCAAAGTAAATAATAGCGTCTCGTTTTCTTTGTATAATGCGCCTAAATGTATGAAAGTGTTTTTTGTGCGATTATAAATGGTGTAAAGTCCCCGCCCCTCGTCTGTGTGTTTGGTGCATTATGGAACTTAGGTGCATTAATAATGCCCCAAAACATGTATAAAGACCATAGATAGGCTGGAAATAAGAGAAGTCATTAGAATAGCATGTCAGTGATAGAAACTATGGGACTGATCCTGCTTGGTGGACCACAGGTCCCAGCAATACCTGTGCTGTGCGGCTATCGCTGTATGTAGAATAAAGGGTGAGAGCAGCAGAAACACATTTCAAATTTAATGTAGTAAAAATTTTAAATATAAAAATCTGAACAACATCATCAGTGGAATTTTTTAATGTAAATTTTTTTTAGATTCTATTAATTTTAAATACATTTTATAGGAGATATTTCTATATTTTTGGGATATTATATATTTTTATATTATTTTATATGATAACATTTTTCATTACATTTAAATAATAACATTTTATACAGTTTGATAATTATCAGAAATGACTTTTTATTATTGCACTGGTGGAAGGTGAGAAATATTGGACATTTTTGCCCCTTACAGCAAATCCAGCTCCACTGCGACTCCTCAGGCTCAGGCAGAGCACATTGACATAGGTCTGCCTGTCCGAGCAGTAATGCGCCTAGTGCTGCCGAACCACATTCATATGTGTCTAATATCATGAGTGTGGTGCGATGCCCCCAGAACACCTCCAGAACACCCCCAGAATGCCCCCAGAACACCCCTCATGTAAGCCCTAGAAATTGAGTCTCTACGAACAGTGCCGACAGCATCATTGCGCATTAACATCGTAGCTGCTCACCAGAACACCCCCCAAACACCTCCAAACCCCCCAAAATGCCCCCAACACCCCAAACACCCCCGGGAATGCCCCGAAAAACCCCCTATGTTAGGCCATTAGAAGTGTTGGGGTCTTACGAACTATGTGCCGAACACATTCATTAGGCGCATTAGACATCGTAGCTGCTCACTTTGGTGCATTGTACACCAGAAAAAGGGTGAAAACCGAATCATACATGTTACCCATAATTGGTGTCGCCGCGACCAAAAAAGTCTGATCTATTAAAATATTACACAATTTATCCTGTACACTGAATACCGTAGAATAAAAAAAAACTTCCAGATGCCAAAATTGTGTTTTTGGTCATTTCAGGTCCCCTAGAACAGAGGTCCCCAACTCCAGACCTCACGCCCAAACAGGTCATGTTTTCTGGCTTTCCTTAGCATTGCACAGGTGATATAATTAATGGTCAGTGCATTCTGTGGGAGATCCTGAAAACATGACCTGTTGGTGGGTCCTAAGGACTGGAGTTGGGGACCTCTGCCCTAGAAACAGGAATAAACGTGATTACAAAAGTCACATTTATCCCAAAATGGTGCCAAAAAGAGAACACTTCCGCCTGCAAACAGGTCCATGGGTGGAAGTGCAAATAAGTTATTGCTCACAGAAAATGGCGCTGCAACGCAAATTTCAATAATAGAAACTGTTTGGAATTTTTTACGGCAATATAACTTAATGCAAACCCTACATATTTGGTATCGTCAGAATCGTACTGACCTGCAGAATACAGATAACACATCATTTATACTGGAGAGTGACCACTGTAAAACAAAAACCTGCAAACATGGTACATGTACTTTTTTTTTCATATTTTGACCAACTTAGAATTTTTTTTGCGGTTTTCCAGTACATTCTATAGTATGATGAATGACACCATTAGAAACTCCATCTTGTCCTGTAAAATAAAATATGTTTATGTAGATGGAAAAATAAAAAATGTAAGGCTGTTTAAAGGGGGTAGGGGAAAAATGAATGTGTCAAGCAAAAAAAAAAAAAAAATCTAGGTCCTTAAAGGGAATGTGTCATCAAAAATAACTTATTGTTTAACTCACATTTTTATGTTAAACACATTTTTAAAGAATTTTTTGGTTATATTTTTTTTTTTCAATTTTTCAGATCACTTTCAATATTTTTTAATAATTCTTAAGTCCTGCCGTTTTCACTTTGGCCACTAGTCTTAATAATAGTCTGTCACTTGCTGTTCTGTAGAGAAAGATTCTCAGTGGTCTATTCGTTATCAGCGAAGAGGGTCAAACTGAAAGGAGACACCAATGTGAATAGATAACACAGGATCCACCAGTCACAAGAGGAGATAGTCACAATTCCCCCTATCACCTCCCTGCAAAGTGATCTCTTCCCAGGTCACAGAGCATGCCTAGAAAACTCTCCTATAGAAGTCTCCTATGTGCATGAAGCTACTGTAAAGCATCTCTCTGACTGCTGTTAAAGCAGCGCAAACAAGGCCTAGTGGCCAAAGTGAAAACTGCAAGAATTAAGAATTATTAAAAAATATTAAAAGTGATATGGAAAATTTAAAAAAAAAAAAATCCTAAAAATGTGTTTAACATAAAAATGGGACTTAAACAATGACTCATTTTTCGATGACATATTCCCTTTAAGGGATTACAAAGTACATATTGTACCTTTAAAAAAACAAGCCCTCATGTGGCTTTGTAGATGGGAAAAAAATTGGAAGGGAAAGAGAAAAAAAAAAAACAGTCATGATTTTTAACAATAATCACAATCTACACAGAATTTGTAAATGAAGATGCCGTCCAAACTGCTGAGCTCTGTAGCCCCTGATAACCTCTGGAATGGACATGGCGCCCGGTGAAAACATCTCAGAAGATTTCTCATGGTTGGACAATTTTGAACTTGAACAGATTCAAAAGCAGCAACAAAAGTAATAAAATACCCAGAAAGAGGAGCAAGATCAGGGATATTTAATTTAGAGAAAGGACGGCTTCGGGGAGACATAATAAATATGGATTAATATTTCAAAGGTCAATATAGAGATCTCTCCCAAGATCTATTTATATCCAGGACTATATCTAGAACACGGGAGCGTCCTCTACACCTAGAGGTAAGAAAGTTTCTACATAAACATAGAAAGGGATTCTTTACTGTAAGAGCAGCAACACTATGGAAATCTCTGCAAGAGGAAAGGGTTAGTACAGAGATCTCTCCCAATATATATTCATACCCAGGATTGTATCTAGAACAAGAGGGCATCCTCTATGTCTGGAGGAAAGAAGGTTTCTTCATAGACATTGAAAGGGATTCTTTACTGTATAAGCAGAGACACCATGGAGGTCACTGAAAGAGAAAAGGATTAGTACAGAGAGCTCTCCCAAGATCTATTTATAGCCAGGATTGTATCTATAACACAGGGGCGTCCACTACATCTGAAGGAAAGAAGGTTTCTTTCAGAGGAACTTGTCATGATAAAATAAAGACAATTGGCTTCAACCTAATGGGAGGGGGGTTGCCTTCCTTTGGATCAACACTACAGCACAGTAAACACAATGATATTGCTCATCCCGCTCTGTAGCTAAATATACTTCGGCTTCTTATAGTTCTTAGATTGCTCCAGATTATCCGTTGTCGGCCCCTAAACAAATAAAACTTGGATAATCCGGTGCTAGAATAAAACCGGCATTTCTTTATGACAACTGGTTAAAATAGCACAAATTGTGGTACAACGTACAAATAACAGGTCACTCGCTTACGCATTTCAGACCCGGTATCAAAACACGTATTTGTATGCTGTGCCAAAATTTGTGCTGTTTTAACCACGGAAGCACTGGTTTTATTCAAGCACTGGATTATCCAAGTTTTATCCATATAAGATCTAGCACAATAGATTGAACTGGATGGATGTCTGTTTTATTTGGCCTTAACCCTGTAACTAAGTAACTACCCTGTTTCCCTGAAAATAAGACAGTATCTTATATTATTTTTTGCTCCTAAGGATGCACTAGGTCTTATTTTCAGGGGTTGTTCTATTTTTTTCCATGAACAAGAATTCACATTTATTGTTGAACAAAAAAAAAAAATCAGAATTTATTAAAATACTGTAGTCCTGTCATCACAAACATCAGCATAACCAGTCAAGCCCTGAAGCAACAGGAAACCTCAGTCATACTCTCTCCTCAGTGTGCTATGCCTGCAGTGTATGTAGTGAGAGACTCAGATCACCCTGTACAAGCAGCTATGCAGTCAGCTCCCCCTGCACAGTTGGTAACTTCCACTGCCGTCTGTAGGATCTCCTGACTTATAAAATGAAAGCAAAATCCTTCTCCCTGTGATACTGAGCTAAATCCTCTGGATTGTTAATAACATGTATTTGAGAAGTCTTGAGAATGTGTGTGTGTGTTTGTGTGGAGGTGATAGGTGCTCTTGTAGCAATGACTGCCGCTAGGTCTTATTTTTAGGGGAGACCTTATGTTTCTAAAGCCCTGTTCACACAACAGATTTGGCCGCGGTTATGGCCGCGGGTCCCGACGCGTTTTCCGCGGCCATAACCGCGGCCAAATCGCGCCTAGATTATTAACATGGTTTCCTATGGGAAACGCGTTAATATTCACACGCCGGGGTTTGGCGCGGCTCCGCAGCCGGACGAAACCCGCGCATGTGAAGAACTCTCCTGTCATTTCTTGACAGGAGTGCTCTGCGCGGCGGCCTCGCGGTGCTGCCGCGGGCAGCGCCGCAGGTGTCGCCACGGGTGGTGCACGGCTGGGATGCGGCTAGCCCTGCTCTTAATTTGCATAGGGGCAAGCCCTCGGTGCAAGCCGCGCCCAAACCACGCCCCTCCCGCGGCAAGGCCACGCCCACCGCCGCGACCGCAGGATTGCGCGTGAACCGCGTGGAAGCCCGGCGAAAACCCGCGGCCAAATCCGTCGTGTGAACGAGGCCTTAGGGTATATTCACACGGTCAAATTTCGGCGTGCATTTCGCATCATATTTGCACTCGAAATTATGATAATCCACAGTTCCCATAGAGAACTATGGATTACGCCTCCTCTCCCCGGGCGTACAATACGAACATAAAAGTGACATAAGTGTGAGATAAGTGACATATCACTAATTCGTGGCAATAATGAGCTGCTAGTAATAATAGACTATGGGGCCGGCGGGCTGCTGGCCTCCCCGCGTCGCGGGAGTATACGGCGATCAGCGCGACTCCCAAACAACCGGCGTAATTACGGCGTATGAACATAGCCTAAGCTTGAAAAAAATCGCACTAGGTCTTATTTTCAGGGAAACACGGTATGACCATGGAGGGCCATGCCATAGGAGATCTCAAACATGCACACAGCGTCTCCACACAAAGCCAATAGAAATTTTGGAAATAACCAGAGCGCTTACCTTGCGTTTGTAGCTCGAATTATTTATATGACAATTGATGGGTCGGACCTTGATGCTTTGTATGATATCTTTTTTTTCTTTGGGGGGGTTAATTTTTTTGATATTAACTATGGTGGTACAGTATATTATATTGATGAAACCGAGTAAAAGTAAAAAAAAAAAAAAAAAAAACACTGAAACAAAACAGCCTAAAATTAACCTAGTAAATCCTAAACCCCCAACAAGCCAACTTTTTGTCGTACAATTTCTTTCATTGTGATAACCTTTAATGGAGACAGAGCAGAGCAAGCGGCGGTCTCGGGAGATTTCACCTTTTCCGCTACTTCTCAGAGTGACAGCTCAGGAAATGAATAAGTTTACTTCAGTCATGATGAATCCTCTCCTTAGACATTTCTGAGTATGATGGACAAACACCCTCTCTAGAAGAGCAGATATATAATGTATTAAACGCGTCGCCTCCAGAGACATTTCTATCAATATCCTTTGGGTCTAATGAAGTCGCTCGGCAGCTTAAGGCCACTGGTCGCTTCTTGCTGTTTTCTTATCTATTGCTTCCACTGATAAGGCCAAAGACAACTGTTTCTCACTTGCTTTAGCAGCAGGACAAGAACAGAGTATCTCCGCATTTATCTGTGTTTGTCTTTGCAAAACGGAAGCTGTTTTAAATCGAAATCCCCCCTCTGAATAATCATTAGATGGAAAGTTTCTCCAGAAGATGGGGGAGAAAATAGGGGAGAAGAAATGACAGTAAAAAAATTAAAAAAAAACAGTCAAATTCCAGAGTCTTATTTCCACGAGGCTGTTGGGCCAGGTAAAGTTGATTATCTATGTTTCAGTGGTGCCGCCTGGTGGTCCTTTCTGCAGAATTTCTGCCTTTTGGGTGCTCCTTGATGATGTCAGCTTAGAGCCCAATGTAACCCTTTGAGAGTACAGCCCGTTACACTCCAAAATCCAAAACCTTTTTACTATTCCCCATGTCCTTCCCACCTCGCGCACACTGATCCCTATGTCTCCTTCTGGAATACAACCTGCTCCTATGGTGTCCCTTCTCTGTCACAAAGATGGTTCCTCATGGCCCGCTCCTTCACATACTGTGCCCGATGGTGTCCCATCTCTCTCACACACATGACTCTCCCATTGCTTCAACCATAACAGATTGATCTCTGCACCCTCTTCTATCATACAGCCAGTTCCCCATGCCTTACTGTGTCATATAGCTTGCTCCTTATGTCTTAGTTTGTTATATAAACTGATGTTATGGTCCCCTATCTCTCCCCATGGTCCCTACATCACAGACTGCTCCCTATGGCCCCTCTGTCCTAGACTACTCTCCAATGCTCCTACCTTACAGACTTCTTCCCATGGTCCCTTCCTCATAGACTACTCCTGATGGCTACTCCCTCACATACTTCCCCAAAGGCTCCCCCTCACAGATTTTTTCCCCTGGGCCTTCTCACAGGCGCTCCCCAAATCCCCCCGGCTCTGGTTTGCTCCATAGACCCCCCCCCAAGACTGTTCCCCATGGCCACTCCCTCACAGACTTCTCTACATGGACCCTTCCTCATAGACTGTTTCCCATGGCCCCTCCATCATAGACTGTTTCCCATGGCCCCTCCATCACAGAACCCCCCCATTTTCCCCCCTCGTCACAGACGTTTCCCATACCCCCCTCACAGACTTCTCCCCATGGCTCTCCCTCACAGACTTCTCCCCATGGCCCCTCCATCACAGAATTTCCCCCTTGCCCCTTCCACCCCCAAACGTCCCCATGGCCCCTGTGTCACAGACTGCTCCCCATGCCCCTTGTTCACAGAATACTCTCCATAGCCCCTTCCTCACAGACTGTTCCCCAAGTTTTCCCCCTTTTTTTTTTTTTTTTTTTTTTTTTTTTTTTCCCCCCTATTTTTTTTTTCTTCTTTTTTGTTATTTTTTTCTTTTTACTTCTGTTTTTTTTTTTTTTTTTTTTTTTTCCCTTTTTTTTTTTTTTTAAAAATTTTTGGGTTTTTGGTTTTTTTTTTTTTTTTTTTTTTTCCTCTATAAGTTTGTTTTTATTCTATTTTTTTTTTTTTTTTTTTTTTTATTTTTTTTTTTTTTTTCCCTTTTTTTTTTTTTTTTTGGTGGTTTTTTTTTTTTTTTAAGTGGTACTGGCAAGATCGCAGCAAATTTTGGGCCCTTTGCTGTGAAAGGGCCTTTTTTCTTGTGCTTTTTGAGTAACTAACGTTCCATTTTTTCTGTGTTTTTTTCTATTGAATGGCACCCCTCTGTATCGCTTTATCTATATGCAATTATAATACCAACAACTACCCCCCTCATGTATAGAAGGTGTGAGTGTTTTTTCTTATCATTATTTTTGCATTTGGGCAATCTCCCCATATAAAATGTGGCTTTTTGCATATGGGGAACAGGTTTCAATTTAATATGCATTTTTTTAACTCATTTGTCCCCCCAGGGGAGGGGTTGTGGGCTACTGCTCCCAATTGTCAACCATTATTTTCCCAAGTAATGGGGCCAGGCCTCTTTCTGACTTTATCTTCGTCCAGCTTTTTATGTTTAGTATTCTGTTCTTGGGGCCTTTTTTTTGGAATTAAAGTCCGATTTTTCTTGTTTTTTTTTACGACTTCATACACTTTAAAAAAGCTACAATAATTTGGCTCAAAGCACACTAAAAAGATGTTGCAGCACAGTTACTCTTTAGTACTCACCTTTCCTGGGTCCTAACAGTGCCTTACAATACTCAGATATTCCCTGAACTTACAGAGGTGTTCCCACCACATTGTTTATTTTAAACCTGTAGGCAAAGGAAAATAAATACTATTACCGCATATATTGCTGTTCTGATTTTGCTTTATTTCAAAGTTAGAGCAGATCTTATCCCCCTGTTTTTACAGAAGTTTATTGGGCGCCATGCCCCCCTCTCTGCTTAGCTTTTTGGGGGGATGTTATGTAACTCCCTTTATGTGTCTTATAAAAGAAAGGAGCTTGTTTGTCTTTCTTGCTTACACACTTTAACTCTTTACATCTCTGTAACCTTATGCCCTTCTGTTTAAACCACTTTATCACCAATGTTCTTTTATCAGCTAGGAATCATGTAATGTACAGGATTAACCCATTGCACACTGCACATGGTTACTAGAGGGGAGGGGTAGAGACTGAGAGGGATTTGATAAATTGGCCCCTGGTGTCATTTAATGTGTCTTCTTTCAGGTTATTCTTGTAGTAAGTGACAAACTTCAGTTCTGAAGAGATAAGTCTGAGGCAGAATGGAGGGTGTGACTTAACCCTTGAAGACTGCAGCTGACAGGCTCAAAGTCTTATTTCCCAGCCACAGATTCCCCTGGAATACAAACTTAAAAAATCTTTGGAGTGAAGCTGCAACCAGACAGTTTGGGATCAACCATCCTTGAGAGGCAGTGCAATAGTCTGTCCCATGCTGGCCTGGCACATATACGATGTCCAGAATGGTGCCTCTGGTCTGGCTCATCTACCAATCCAGTTTCTCCTGGGGAAAGAGTAAGTCCTCTTTGTAGCCTCATGCTGGATTCAAAGAAAGTAGTGAATCGCCAGTTCTTCTGGGGCTCTTTTATGAAAGCTCCTTGTAGTCAATGCTGGGATTCCAAATGGACTTTGTGTTATTGATTTAAGGGTTGATAGTCTGCTGCTGGGGTAAGCTAATGTGGAGAAAGGGCTGTAACAGATGGGTTGAAATAATTCTGTGTCAACAATTTGCTGTGAAATTAAAGGACAAGTCACTGGTTTACAACTTTAACCCCTTCATCTGCTCTCCTGCTTCCTGCACTTAACATCATGGGCAACTCACAACAGCAGGGGAGTACTACAACCACCATCATATAATGTGCCCTGGGGGTGATACCATCTGCATCAAGATGCAGGTCCCCCCTACTTTAATGTAATACATGCCAGAGCGGCATGAGAGGTGTGGTGAGGGATGTCACTGTGACAAGGGTGAAGAGACAGCTACTCCCATCCTCTCATCTGCCTTCACCCGGGTCATATACTGCAATCACAAAGCTGAAATGTTAGTCAATGTTGTAAACTGCCCACAGCCTGAACAGGGAGAGGGAGTCTGATGTTGGCTGTGAAGAGCAGGCACATGTGAGAATCCTTTAAGCGGAGCTGTTTGGCTAACAAAACAGTCAAAGGGAATAATAGTGCAAAGCATGTATCAGGGCAACAGCAAAGAGGGTTTCCCTAACAGATGAATAAGTTGCAGAACAAAAAGGCAGTCAATGAGAAAAACAATGAAGAGGACAGCAACATGAATAGCTCCAATCCAAAAGCAGAGCAATGAAAAACAACAACTAGCTCTAAATATCTCTACCTAGACATATCCTTAACACTAACCACAACGTCAGATAAAATTAGTGCTTAACTGTCCAAGAAAATGTCCTTACCAATGTCCCTTAAGTACAATTGACCCTGGCACAAATAAGAGGACTGTTAGACCCAGACATAGGTAAAACTCAACTCAGCAGGAAACAGCATTGACAACAACTGAAATTTATCACAGGGATATGAGTGCAGACAGCCTATAGTCTCACCAAGCCAGCTCACCGACTAGGACATTATTCATGAGCTATGCACTGGTGATGTCAGAAGTAGGTAATGTTAAAAATAATGTGATTCAATTGTATTATCTCCAGAGTGAAAACTTGTGTTTTACTTTTTTTTATTTGGATTTAAGGAACATAGACAAAAGACTACATAATCTTGTCTGGCCTCTTTTTCTGCAGATAGATATATGTTTATCCCAGGTTTACATTTACTTGCTGTTGACTTTCCAACCATCTCTGCTATAAGCTTATTTCAAACATCCAATACTCTTTTGCCACATGGGTCCAATATTTTTTAGTAAATAGGAGTGAAATAATAGAACATGTTTCATCCTTACTCTAAAATGTGGCTTCTGAGTCTTGATCTCAAGGACTAAGGCAGCTCAGAAGCTAAGGTCATACATTCTGCTCCTCTATATATTGGTGGTCATTAAAAGACTCCTGGACTCATGGGGCAGGGACGTAGTATTGCCGCTATATGAAGCATTGTTGCGGCCACAGCTGTAAAATGTAATTCAGTTTTGGGCTCCCATTTACAGAAAGGATGTAATGGAGCTGGAGAGAGTGCAAAGACGAGCAACCAAACTAATAAGGGGAATGGAGCATCTTAATGAGGAGGAAAGGTTAAAGGAATTAAGCTTACTGAGTCTTGAGAAAAAATGTCTCCATGGAGACAGAATTAATTTATACAAGTTTATAAATGACCCGTACAAAAAGTTTTGGGAAAAGCTATTTCATGCAAAACCCCCTCAAAAAGGGGGTGCTCCTTCCATCTGGAGAAAAAAGGAATCAATTTCCAGAGAAGAAAAGCCTGGTCAGAGCAGGAGCAGGTGAACCTTCAGGAAAGGCTTAGATAACCACTTACTACTAAATAATATTCATACTTATGGAGTCGTATAAAATATCCAGTCTAAGGACAATTCTAGGATCATATGAAATATCCCTTTAGGCTTTTTCTCTATGGTTTCCAAAATCTTCATCAGTGGGAGGGAAACAAAGCTTAAAAATTCCCACTCCCAGTTCCTTCATCCACAACTTTCCCCATAATAACTATATTACAAGGGGTTGGCAAAAGTCTTCCTTCCCCTGGAACTCCCCCTCATTTTTAAAACTTACAGCCACAAACTTAAACTTATTTCATTGATATTTTATGTGATAGAGCAACACAAAGCAGCAAGTATTTCAGAAGTTTAAAGTAAATGATACATGCTTTTCCAGATGCAAATTACAAATCTGAAAAGTTGATCGTCCATATGTGCTCAGCCCCTGGAGTCAATACTTTGTAGGGAACCTTTATCTACAATGACAGCTGCAGTCTGTTGGGGTCTCTACAGCTTTGCACATCTAGAGACTGGAATTAATGTTTGCCCATACTTCTTTGCAGAATTGCTCGAGCTCATTCAGTTTGGTTGTAGGACATTTGTGAGCAGCAATTTCCAAGTCCTGCTGCAGATTCTTAATGGGATATACAGTACAGACCAAAAGTTTGGACACACCTCATTCCAAGAGTTTTCTGTATTTTACTGACTTCTTTCATGACACTGGTCTAATGTCCATTCCTTGTGTTATTTAGCCCAAACAAGTCTAGGAAACCACTGCTAAGGAGGCAACAAGCACAAGAGACTTGTTTGGGCTAAAGAACACAAGGAATGGACATTAGACCAGTGGCATGAAAGTAGTCCTGAAAATACAGAAAACTCTTGGAATGAGAAGGTGTGTCCAAACTTTTGGTCTGTACTGTAGGACTGAATGAGACTTGGCCATTGTAACCCTTACATCTGCATTGCTGTAAACCCTTCCATTGTTGCTTTAGCTGTGTGTTTAGGGTTGTTGTTCTGCTGGAAGGTGAATCCCAGCCCCATTCTCAAAACAGCCTCCAACAGGTTTCCATCCAGGATTTAGCTCCATTCCTCTTCCCATCAACTCTGAGCAGCTTCCCAGTCATTGCAGCAGCACAGTCTACCCCCAGCATGATGCTGCCCCCACAAGCCTTCTGTAACGAATGCAGGTAGTGGATCCGCTGGACCACCGCAAGCGATGGTGTAAGCCGTACCAGGGGACGGAATCTAAAGTAACCCGGTTTTTTCACCAGAGCCCCGCGCAAAGGGGGAAAGGGACTTGCTGCGGCGGAGAACTACCAGGTCGTCCCCCTGGGTGACTTGCTTGCGGTGGCAGCCAAGGAAAGTACGTGGTACAAAATCTTTGAGAGGGTAGGCGAAATCGGGGGACAGGCAAGAGGTCAGGGCAGCGGCAAACGGTTCGGGGTCAAGAAACTGGAGCGAAGACGGTTCGGGTCAACGGAAGTCAGGAAACAAGGCAGAGAAGAAGCTTTCTCTGAAGGCAGTAACGCACTAAAGATCCGGCAAGGTGACCCAGAAAGGACGGGGGTTAAATAGGTCACCTGCCAGCCTTAACCAATATGGGCGTACTGCCCCTTTAAATCCTGGAGAGCCGGTGGCGCGCCGCGCCTAAGGCGCGGGCACGCCGCGTCCGGCCGGCCAGGGAACGGGAGGACGCGGGGGGGAGCGGCGGAGAGGTAGGGGCAGCCGGGACCGACCCGCGGGACCGGCAGGGGCCGCCGGACCCGGCGGGAGGCCCCCACGGTGGCGCCCGCAGCCCGGGCCGAGGGGCTGCGGGACCATCGTGACAGTAACCCCCCCCCAGGCCTCCTTTCCTCTTTCTGGTTCGGAGGAACCGCAATATGAGACCGCGGTCCAAGGATGTTTTCCACAGGTTCCCATGATCTCTCCTCCGGACCAAAACCCCTCTCAATCAACCAAGAATTGCCGTTTACCCCCTAACCGACCTCATAGCCAAGATCTCTTTGCCGCAAATATGTTGGAGGCTACAGACTCAGGAGAAGGAGGGACAACTTTTTCTGGAAGAAGCGGTTCACACGACAGGCTTCAGGAGGGATACGTTGAAAAGAATTAGGGTCCGCATGGTGGGTGGGAGTCGGAAGCTTATAAGATACTGGATTAATTCGGCTCAGGATTTCAAAGGGCCCCAGGAAGCGGGACCCAGCTTTTTAGCTGGGGATTTTCAACCTGACATATTTGGCGGACAGCCAGACTTTGTTCCGGGGGTAAAGATTGGGGAGCGGTCTCCTCTTTTGTCCGCCTGGGCCTTCATAGGGCAGCAGCACGCTGCAGGGACTGACGAGTCTGCCTCCAGATTGCCAGATAAGTCGTGGACCAAGGCGTTTTACAGAGGGCACCTCGGGGGAGGAGGCAGAGGGAGCGGGGGGCGGGGATGCCGACCATATACAATAAAAAAGGGAGACGCGCCCGAAAGTCCCAGAATCCAGTGAGTTGTATGAGAATTCCCAGGGTAGGAGGTCGGCCCCAATCATCCTGGCGAGCGAGAAACAAAATGACGAAAGTAACTCCCCAGAATCTGATTGACTCTCTCTACCTGGCGTTAGTTGCGGATGGTAGGATGAAAGAAAAGTCTAACATCACCTGCAATCGGGAGCGAGTGCGCGCCAGAACTTGGGACAGACTGAACCACCCCACGATCAGAGACGATGTGCTGGGGTCAGACGTGCAAGGCAAAGATGTGACTAAAGAACAGGGAGGCCAGACGTGGTGCGGACGGTAACCCAGGCAGTGGGACGAAGTGTGACATCATCGAAAACCTATCCGAAATGACCCAGATCACGGTGTTCCCGAAGAGGATGGAAGGTCGGTGATGAAATCCATCGCACCAAATGGGACCTGGAGTACTGGGTGTAGGCAGGGGTCATCGCAGCCGGGAGGGGCCGTGGCGGGGCACCTTATTCCGGGCACAAGTAGCACAGGCATCCACAAATTTCCTTAGTATCTTTAGCCACCCCTTGGCCACAGTAAAACGAGAGTCAATTGGAACGACTGCGGGGCCCCGGATGTCCTGCCAACATATGAGCAGTGTCCCAATTCAGGATTCTTTGCGCAGGTGATGGCCGAACGTAGGTCTTGCCAGGAGGTATCTGCCGAAGGAGGACCGGTTCCCGGGATCAGGCGTTCCAGGGGAATAATGTTTTGGGGACTGCGGCTCCTCCTCCAGTGACGTCAGATGCGCGGGGAGAGAGCATCTGCCCTGATGTTCTTTTCAGCAGGGCGAAAATGGATCCGGAAGTCAAATCTAGAAAGAAAAGAGGACCACCTTGCTTGCCGGGGATTGAGGCGCTGGGCCCGACGGAGATACTGAAGATTTTTTGTGATCCGAAAAATACCTCGAAAGGATGACGAGCCCCCCTCCAGAAGATGCCGCCAATCTTCCAGGGCCATCTTGATTGGGGAGTAATTCTCGGTCCCAATTAGCTTTGTTCCCTCCGCCGGACGAGGAAAGGTTTGGAGAAGAACCCGCAGGTGATGGTTCTCCCCTTGGGACCTTTTTGGTAAGGATAGCCCCGGGCCCCCCACAGAAGGGCATCCACCTCCAGAGAGAAAGGTTTCTCAGGGTCAGGCAGGCGTGCCCAGAATAGGTGCGGAAGCAAAGGCCGACTTCAAATCTGAGAAAGGCTCTTTGGGCCCGCCGGTTTGGCCAACACTTGGGATTAGCCTATTTCCTGGTGAGGGCCACAATAGGAGCCACCAGAGTCGAGAAATGAGGTATAAACTGTCGATAATAATTCGCAAAGCCCAAAAAACGTTGAATGGCTCGAAGTCCAACAGGTCGTGGCCATTGCAGGATAGCAGACAGCTTAGTGGGATCCATTTGTAGACCTGGGTTTCAGAGACGATTGTAACCGAGGAAAGGCCCAGACTGGTTTGGGTGGAACACCCCCACTTCTCTAATTTGGCGTAACAGGCGGGTTGCTGCGAAGGCGTTGCAAGGACTAGGCGTACCTGTGATCGATGGTGTCCGGGGGTCAGGGGAAAAAAACCAGGATGTCTCCAGGTAAACGATTGACACAGGTGTGGGAGCAGGTCCCTGAAGATGTCGTTTACGAACTCCTGAAAGACCGCGGGGGCATTGCACAGCCCGAATGGCTTACCAGATACTCAAAAAGGCGTCGCGGTTTTTAAACGCAGTCTTCCACTCATCCCCAGGATTCTGATGAGATTGTATGCCACTCGCAGGACCAATTTGGAGAACACCTTGGCTCCCTGTAGACGGTCAAAGAGTTCCGTAATTAGTGGCAACGGGTACCGGTTTTTCACGGTAATCTGGTTCAGACCCCGGTAGTCGATGCAAGGACGGAGAGAACCATCCTTCTTCTGTACGAAGAAAAACCCGGCTCCGGCGGGTGATGAGGACTTGCGAATAAAACCCTTTTGCAGGTTCTCACGGATATAGTCCGACATGGCTGAGTCTCTGGTCTGGACAACGGGTAAACTCTGCCCCGAGGAGGACTGGCCCCAGGAAGGAGGTCAATGGGACAGTCATAGGGGCGATGAGGAGGAAGGGATTCGGCCTGTTTCTCCGAAAAGACGTCCGCGTAGTCCCGGTATTCTGCGGGAAGCCCTGGCAGGGCCCTGAAAGACTGATGAGGAGGAGTAGCCCGGACTGGCCGCGGAACTGAGAGACAGCGATTCTGGCAGTTGGAACCCCAGCGTAGAACCTCCCCGGTCTCCCAGTTAAGGGTCGGGGCATGGAGCTGCAGCCACGGAAGACCCAAGAGGATCGCTGAGGACGACCGAGGGAGGGGACATAGAAGGTGATCTTCTCCTTGTGTAAAGCCCCTATGCGGAGGGACAAATGGCTTGGTTAGTGCCGAAAGGCCTCACTAAGAAGGCTCGCCACTCACGGGAGGATATCCCCCAGGGGGGTTCTCCAGACGGGTCACCGGAAGGCGATACTTTGGGGCACCAGGGCGGCGTGAATAAAGTTCCCGGCGGATCCAGAGTCCAGAAAGGCGGGTACCCGAAAAGTGAGTCCGGCCCCAGAGAGACCTTTAACCTCCATTAGTAAGGCGTGGAAGGAGTGTTCACACCTAGCGCCGCCCCTCCGACATAACCTAGGTGCGGGCGTTTCCCATGCCGCTGAGGGGCGAAGGGGGGCAACCATTGCGAAAGTATTTCCGGGCTGCACAGTAAAGGCACCCAAATTTCTCTGCCCGACGGCGGGACAGCTCCTGTTTCGACAGATGTGCCCCGGTCCACCTGCATGGGTTCTTCAATGGTAGGGATCGGAAGTGGCAGCTGTGGTCTTTGAAAACCGGAGCCAGGCGAGCAGAAGGCGTGTGGCGGGCGAGATCACGTTCCGGCGAAAATTCTCTTTGCCGCTCGGCGAAGGAACATCGATCGAGTTAGCTAGGTGGATCAGCTCGCTGAGGGAGGACGGGATCTCTCTAGCCGCTTAGGGCGTCCTTAACTCTGCCAGACAAGCCCTTTTGAAATGGCACATAGTGCGGCGTACGTTCCAGGTTAGCTCTGATGCCAGGGTCCGAAAACCCAACGCGTAGTCTGCCGACCGAGGAGTCACCCTGGCGAAAGATTCAGTAGAGCGGTCCCCTGCGAGGATGCCTGTGCCGGCTCTTCAAAGACACTGCGGAACTCCGAAAGGAAAGCTGTAGGGCCGTCGTCACCGGATCCCCCCCGGTCCCAGAGAGGGGTGGCCCAAGCTATGAGCCTTCCCGGGCAGCAGACTGACCACGAAGGCCACCTTAGATCGTTCAGTGGGGAATGACCAGCCATAACTCAACGTGCATCGAGCACTGGGTAAATAAATCCCCTGCCAGTTTGGTAGTCCCGTTTTCAAACTTGTCAGGTAGTTGGTAGCCGAGAAGTCCCGGGTGCTGGCGGAGGGTGTCGCCACAGGAGGAGGAGTCGGCGGCTGTTGGTTAGCCAGGAGCTGCTTGCATCATGGCGGACAAAATGGTTCAGCTGCTGGGCTTGTTGCGCTAGTTGATGTGAAGCTGAGCCACTATCGCGTGAGATCCGGTTCACTGGGCAGAGGACCTTGGCGGGATTCCATGGCCGGATCTTACTGTAACGAAAAGCAGGTAGTGGATCCGCTGGACCACCCGCAAGCGATGGTGTAAGCCAAAAACCAGGGGACGGAAATTTAAATAGAACCCCGGTTTTTTCACCAGAGCCCGCCGCAAAGCGGGATGGACCTTGCTGCGGCGGGAGAACTACCAGGTCGTCCCCATGGGGTGACTTGCTTGCGGTGGCAGCCCAAGGCAGTACGTGGTACAAAATCGTGAAGACGTAGGTGAAATCGGGGGACAGGCAAGTGGTCAGGGAGGCGTGGGCAACGGTTCGTGGTCAAGAAAAAGAGCGAAGACGGTTCGGGTTTCAAAGGAAGTCAGGAAACACGGCAGAGGAAGCTTTCTCTGAAGGCAGTAACACACTAGAGATATGGCAAAGGTGTCCCGGAAGGACGGGGGTTAAAATAGGGTCACTGCCAGCCCCTTAACCAATAATGGGCGTCCTGCCCCATTTAAATCCTGGAGGAGGGCCGCGCGCCGCGCCTAAGGGCCGCGGGGCACGCGCGCTCGGCCGGCCAGGAGAACGGGAGGACGCGGAGCGCGGGAGGTAAGTGGCCAGCCGGGACCCGACCCGCGGGACCGGCAGGGGCCGACCGGGACCCCGGGGGTTGGGCCGCACAGGGGCGCCCGCAGCCCGGGGCGAGGGGCTGCGGGACCACTCGTGACAAAATTCATGGTGGGGATGGTGGTGTTCAGGGGGAGACAATGCATTGTTTCCTCCAAAACACAGCATTTTGGCATTAGGTCCCCAACTGACCAGTGCCCCCTTCTCCCACATGCTGCAGTGGCCACTAACAGAGCTTTCTGCAAATTGCAAAACAGGACTTCCTTTTGGGGTTTTTTTAAGGGATTGTCCTCTTGCCCCATTTCCAAAAACGCCAGATTTGTGGAGTACAGAACTGATAGTTGTCCTGTGGAAAAATTATCCCCCCTGAGCTGTGGATCCGTGCAGCTCCTCCACAGTGATATACAAAAAAGCACAGAAAAAATGGGACATTAATTACTCAAAAAACACAGAAACAAGGCCATACTCACAGCTCAAAGGCAGGACTGAAACTGAACCCCGTAAAGAGGCAACACTAGCCCCTGTGCTATTGGGAAAGATAAACGGGTGCAGCTGTTAATACTCCACCACTAGGGGAACAATTGACTGCACAATTAAATTGATACCTGTTCACAAACCCGTATGCAGAAAAGCCCCAATTTAAAAGTGGGGAGATTGCACAAATGCAAAAATTTCCGATAAGACAAACACTCATCACGCCTTCAGTGTATGAGGGGGGTGTTTGTGGTATTATAATTGCATATAGATAGGCGATACAAAAGGGTGCCATTAATGCAGATACGTGTGATGCACCATGCATGACTTACAAACCATTTCAGCCACTACTATTCGATTTGGGCGGGGAACTGCACAGCACTTTTGGGATGTCCCAACACAAAATACAGAAACCCCTCGGCCCCCTCCACAGCGACCCCGAGCCTCTTGGCTGCTTTTTTTTAATTTTGTGGTCTCATTTTCTGGGCTGTTAGCTTAGGTTTGGACAGCCATGTCTTAGTAGGTTAAACAGCTGTTGCCATACTCCTTCTATTAATAGATGATGAATTCAACAGTGCTCCGTGCGATGTTCAGAGCTTGGACTATTCTTTCTAAGCATTTAACCCCGCAAACACTTTGGGCAAACTTTTTTTTTCCCGAGCTGGCTGGTGTGGTTTCTTAGTTTTCATGATGCTGTTTGTCCACTAAAGTCCCTATCATAAAAATTCACAAAAACAGCTGTAGTTATATGAGAAATAAATGACATATAGGTGTTGCTCTATTCACTATGAGGTGAATTCTAAGGCAATGGGTCACCCTGGGTTTTTTTAGGGGGATCCGAGCACGGGGGGGCTGAATTTTTATGCACGCAATACTTTTCATTTTTGGAAAAGAAGGGTTTATTTTTTCCCACTTCCAAAAAATTTTTACTTTGTGTGGGTTATTCAAAAAAAAATCTTTAAAGGGACATTGAAGTTAGTGACTGAAAATTGGGGGGAAAAATGTTAAAGGGGATGGGAAAGAGTTTTTCAACCCCTGTTTTGTAACTATTTTGGCCCCCTTTTGGGGCAGTGCAATACCCAAAGGGGCAAAAAACCCCCCAAACCCCACCCTCATTTTTGTGGTAAGTTTGAAGACGGGGAAAGATGGTTTTATAGTCAAAAGCAGTAAAAATTTTCCGGGGGAATTTGAAAGCCTTTTGGGGCGGGAATTCAGTCGCGCTTTTACATTGAATCTTTGTGATTGTGCCCTTTTGCGGGGAGTTTTAAAAAAATTTAAAACACCGTGTATTTTTTTGCTGTTTATTTTCTGGGAAAGGGGGACGGGCGGCGGCGGGGAATGTGGGGTTTATTTTAAATTTGCACTGAACTTCTTTGGGAATTTAAAGTTGCCCTTTAAATTTTTTCCCTCACGGGGGCTTTAGAACTCCCAAAAAGCTGTTGAAAAAAAATTTTAAATTGTTCTATTTTCCCAAAATTTCGGGTTTTTATATTGACCCTTTTTAAAAAAGGAATGTGAGTTTTTCTTTTGCTTTCTTCTGAGCAGAAATCTCCTTTTGTAAAGAAATGCTTTTATGAAAAATTTTCCCCCCTTTATGCTTTTAAAAGGGCTTACCCCCGTTTTTAAACTTATGTTTTTTTAGAAAAATTTAAAAAAGAAAGGGTTTAATAACCCCGGGGCCCAAAAAACAGAAAAAAAATATGTAAATTTGGGTTTTTAAAAAAAGTACACTAGGGGCCCACTTTTGCATTGTGGAACTTTTTACGGTTTTACTCTCCTCTGCAAACCCCTACTGTGTAGGGGGGCCCCGGTTAAAGAGGTGTCCCCAAAAACTTGAAACCCTACTGTGTAGGGGGGCCCCGGGGCAGAGGATGTAACGCACCTCTAAAAAATTACTGTTTTTGGGGGGCCCCGGTCAGAGGGTTTGTCATTTTGAAACCTCTGCAAAAACCCTATTGTGTAGGGGGCCCCCGGACAGGGGGGTTGTCATTTGAACCTTTTTCAAACCCCTAATGTGTATGGGGCCCGGAGCAAAAGGAGGGTATGCACCTCGGGCAAACCCCAAAAGGGTTTTGGGGGGCCCCAGTTGGACGGATGTCACTGCACCTTTTGCAAACCCTATTGTGTTTTTGGGGCCCGGAGCGACGGAGGGTCTGGCACCTTTCTTAACCCTAATGTTTTATGGGGCCCCG
>JAODAL010029870.1:0-50897 GCA_025379985.1 Phyllomedusa bahiana | reverse complement strand
AGTGCCCGGGGCCCAGCCTTCGGGAGAGTTAAAACAGGTCTGTAGCAACCAGTGCTGGCAGCCTATCAGGAGGGATTGAACAGGTCTGTAGCTATAGCAACCAGTGCTGGCAGCCTATCAGGAGGGATTGAACAGGTCTGTAGCTATAGCAACCAGTGCTGGCAGCCTATCAGGAGGGATTGAACAGGTCTGTAGCGATAGCAACCAGTGCTGGCACCCTATCAGGAGGGATTGAACAGCACTGTAGCGATAGCAACCAGTGCTGGCAGCCTATTAGGAGGGATTGAACAGGTCTGTAGCGATAGCAACCAGTGCTGGCAGCCTATCAGGAGGGATTGAACAGGTCTGTAGCGATAGCAACCAGTGCTGGCAGCCTATCAGGAGCGATTGAACAGGTCTGTAGCGATAGCAACCAGTGCTGGCAGCCTATCAGGAGAGGTCAAACAGGTCTGTAGCGATAGCAACCAGTGCTGGCAGCCTATCAGGAGAGGTCAAACAGGTCTGTAGCGATAGCAACCAGTGCTGGCAGCCTATCAGGAGAGGTCAAACAGGTCTGTAGCTATAGCGATCAGCGCTGGTATCCTATCAGGAGAGAGAGCGCTGGTTGTTATAGCCACAGACCTGTTTGATCTCTTCTGATAGGCTGCAAGCACTAATTCCTAAAGCTACAGACCTGTTTGATCTCTACTGATAGGCTGCCAGCGCTGGTTGTTATAGCCACAGACCTGTTTGATCTCTTCTGATAGGCTGCAAGCACTAATTCCTAAAGCTACAGACCTGTTTGATCTCTTCTGATAGGCTGTCAGCACTAATTCCTAAAGCGACAGACCTGTTTGATCTCTACTGATAGGCTGTCAGAACAGGTCTGTGGCTATAGCAACCAGTGCTGGCAGCCTATCAGGAGGGATTGAACAGGTCTGTAGCTATAGCAACCAGTGCTGGCAGCCTATCGGGAGAGGTCAAACAGGTCTGTAGCTATAGTGACCAGCACTGGCAGCCTATAAGGAGAGATCAAACAGGTCTGTAGCTATAGCGACCAGTGCTGGCAGCCTATCAGGAGAGATCAAACAGGTCTGTAGCTATAGCGACCTGTGGAGCTGATGCAGCCCATACAAGAGGGGATATAGGGGATATCTAGGAATAGGTAGGACACTGTTAATGGACACATATTGCAAAGTGACTTGTTTTTGCAAGATCTTTAACATAAAAAGCAGCAATCCTTATAGTGAGACAACCCCTTTTAATTAGCATTGTTGAAAGCACGCACTTGCAACCCGAGGCAGCTCTCTACCTTAACCACAGATTTATAGATAGAAAAATCAGGGACATCAAGTTCGCAGAGCAATCACAAATATCCCATTGAATAGTATCCAGTTATAAAGCCCCAATACAATGTAGGTCATACAGATATATCACTCACCCAGCCATAGTCCTGAAAGGGTGAACGGGCATCGCAGGGTTAATCGATGTATCCTGACAAATCTATTAGAGACGGGTTCATTTATAGCAGAGAGAACATAAATTATCCTCTTAGGGTATGTTCACACGGCGTAATTGTGGGGCACATTTTGTCGCGTATTTGCGCTTCAATATGCCCGAACTACACCCCGCAATTTTGGTAATTCATAGCTCTCATAGAGAGCTATGAATTACGTCTGTCTCCTTCAGCATACAATACGTGTGTATTGTACGCCGGGAGAGAGAGGCTTACGCGCCGCTGATAATGAAAGCGACTGGAGCCGTCCCCCTGCGCTTTAGAAGTACTTGCTGGACAGTGTGTACTTCTAAAACAGTCGGCGTATTGCGTCGCGCAAATCGTAGTGTGAACATACCCTAATAATATAGGTCAATGATCGGCTTGAAAACCAGTTTCTGTCCCTAGTCTTGTCCTTGATAATATCCCTCTGCAGGGAACCTGCCCTGAAAGGGGCGACCCCACTAATTAAGCCCGATAAGCCCTTAAATTACCCTGTTTTTCTACTGCTTGATATCATCAGTGGGCAAATAAAGCAAAATGAACAAAAGCTAATACAGAAAATTACATGAAATTCACAGAAATGTATCATTTCTGGATGAGGATGGCCGACCCTCTACGGTGTGTTTCCAAAAATAAGACAGGGTCTTATATTATTTTCATTTCCCCAAAAAAAGGCTAGGGCTTATTTTTGAGGGAAGGCTTCTTTTTTTTAACACCATAGGGGCAGACACTGCATGCTGGGACATATAGGGCCACGTATATGGAAACTCTAGATCTGAAAATCACTTTGTTGTCCATATCAACCAATCAGAGCGCCCCTTTCATTTCATATAGAGCTCTGAAAAAATTAGAGGGGTGCTCTGATTGGTTGCTATGGGAAACAAATTGAGTTTTAGACCTAGACCGTTTTCATACATGTGGCTCTTAGTTCCTTGACAGCTGCTGTGGAGCTACAAGTACCAGCGTGTATACACACACACCTATAGCTAGTTTAGAAAAATTAGACTGCGGCGCTCGTAAGCAAATTGTGCCAAACACTTAAAATTAAAAAAGTGTTAAATTTATTGATAAAATGAGTGTAAGGGCTTGTTCACACGGAGTTTACACTCCGTATTACAAGCGCTTTTCGGATCCGTCTTGGGGACCAACAGGGCGCACCCCAAGACGGATCTAATCAATTAGCAGTGAGATTCTCAATGCTGTCTATGCCGAATACGCAGCGGCGTTCACATGAGAGATCGCCGCTGCGTGTTTCAAAAGCGCAGCTCGGCCGTGAGGGCGCTCGGGTGGCGGGGGCCCCGAGTGGGGCCGCCTCTGGGTGGCGGGGGCCCCGATGGGGGCCCCTCTGGGGGGCGGGGGCCCCGCGTGGGGGCGCTCTGGGTGGCGGGGGCCCCGTGTGGGGGCGCTCTGGGTGGCGGGGGCCCCGAGTGGGGGCCTCTGGGTGGGGGGGGCGCCCTGAGTGGCGGGGGGCCCCCCGAGTGGCGGGGGCCCCCAGAGTGGCGGGGGGGCCCCCCGAGTGGCGGGGGGCCCCCCGAGTGGCGGGGGGCCCCCCGAGTGGCGGGGGGCCCCCCGAGTGGCGGGGGGCCCCGAGTGGCGGGGGGCCCCCGAGGGGCTCTGAGTGGCGGGGGGCCCCCCGCGGGGGGGCGCTCTGCGGGGCGGGGGGCCCCCCGAGTGGGGGCGCTCTGAGTGGCGGGGGGGCCCCCGAGTGGGGGCGCTCTGAGTGGCGGGGGGCCCCGAGTGGGGCCAATGTGTTCCGTTGTCTTCTGCTGGAATACACACAAGTAGCGCATGTGGTGTTCATTTTTTTTCTGTCATTAATACATGTTATGCACAAAGCAATGTCAATTCTTGTTGCGTAACCCATATTTTAGGCTCATTCATTTTCAAGTGGAGAGTCCACGGGGATCGCAAAATGACAAATGTATTTTACTGTCTAGCAGTAAGACACTTGTTGGAGCCAATAGCAACCAATCGGAACTCTGCTTTCATTTTTCCAGAGCATAAAAGCTGGGCTGTGATTGGTTGCTATGGGCTGTGATTGGTTGCTCCGGGCAACAAAAAGTCTTGCTGCTTGACAGTTTTCATGCATAAGGCCCATAGTATGTAAAAATGCGTGAAAGCGTGCACATAAAAAAAACCCGCATGTTGCTCCTGTGAACTACGTGTTTATTTCACTGTAGAATGTAACCTGTGTGAACGTAGCGCGGTCCCGGGGATCTGCTTTCCATCAGTCCCACATGCGCCATGTGTAAGATAACCGTTCCCCGCCATCTGCTCTGGAAATATTTCCTCCGCCATCTGTGTTGCTTTAGGTGGTGATACAGAGCGGTTTACTTTCACAAATCTGGAAGGTATTTAGGCTACATGCACATCTGCCGCGTTATTTCCGTTTTTTTTGTTCTGTCAAAGGAACAGATAACCGAAAATCTCGCAGTGCTGTATCCGTTACATGACGGCCTCGAGCAGCGCCCGGGGCACCCGCTGACTGTGGCGGGGTTCATCACACAATGGCTTAGCTTGTGGAGCTACTTTTTCCATCTTTTTTTGACAAAACCTCTGACCCCCTGTCCTTGGGACTGAGAGCGGCCTGCGCCTAAAGGGGTATTCCTATGGAAAGCATTCATCACCCACCCACGGGCTAGAGGATCAACGGATGAGTGCGGGGCCTCGCTTTCCACCTGAATGGAACGTTAGAGTAAGGCTAAGTTCACACAGCTAATTGCAGGGCGTACAGAACACCCCGCAATTACGCCGGGTGTTCGGGAGCTCGCGCCGAACGCCGCGTACTCCCGCGATGCGGGGGGGCCGGCCCCATAGATTGTCATTGCTCGCGACGCGTAAGTGCCGTGAATGACATGTTACTTATCTCCCCGTGCGGCGTATTGTGCGAGCAGGGAGAGGAGGCGTAATCCATAGTTCTCTATGAGAACTGTGGATTTCCGTAATGACTGGGGCGCATTTCGCTCGTATTAGAGCGCAGTACGCAGCGAAATGCGCCCCAATTTAACCCGTGTGAACATAGCCTAAAGGTCAGACCCCCAGTGATCTAACATCTACCACTTACCCTGGTGTGGACAGAACTGAACACAAGTCACCTAATAACTGTATGGGGGGATGTCACGCACCATATTTTGACACGTATTTTTTTTGCGGATTTTACGCCAAAATAGACCCAAAACAATATCCAATACACTTCTGATTGACTACAGTGTAAAATGTGTGGCATCAGTCACACATGTATTTTATCCAAAAATTTTTTTTTTTTGCACTCCTGAGAAAATTTAGCATATCAGCTCCTTCAGGTTTATACGCGGCGTAAAATATAGGAGCCGGAAATCTGCCCCTGGACATTGTGTGACGTAATCACATTGAAATTCTGCGTCTGCAATCGCGTCATTTCAACAGTGCAACGAACGCATACTGCGGAGGGTAGCCGCACGCGCCACGATGCGTTGGGTGAACCCTCCCATGGGACTGCTCATACGACCACGTACTACGGAGTGTAGCAGCGCGCGCCACGATGCGGTGTGAGAACGCTCCCATGGGAATGCTCATACGACCACGTACTACGGAGTGTAGCCGCACGCGCCACGATGCGTTGCGTGTATACACGTACTAAAGGAGTATAGCCGCGC
The DNA here is from genome assembly GCA_025379985.1 of Phyllomedusa bahiana. Classification (NCBI taxonomy): domain Eukaryota; kingdom Metazoa; phylum Chordata; class Amphibia; order Anura; family Hylidae; genus Phyllomedusa; species Phyllomedusa bahiana. Next base: position 45,785 of record JAODAL010029870.1, on the reverse strand, counting down.
GCCATGATGCGTTGTGTGAACCCTCCCAGGGGAATGCTCATACGAAAACGAACACCGGAGGGTACCCGCGCGCCATGATGCGTTGTGTGAACCCTCCCCGGGAATGCCATACACCACGTACTAAAGGGGTGTCCGCGCCCATATGCGTTGTGTGAACTCTCCCATGGGGAATGTCATAGACCACGTACTATGGAGGTAGCCGCACGGCCACGATCGTTGTGTGAACCTCCCCCGGGGAAGCTATCACCACGTATACGGGGTGTAGCCGCGCGCCGATGCGTTGTGTGAACCCTCCCATGGGAATGCTCATACGACAACGTAATACGGAGTTAAACCGCGCCCCAATGCTTGTTGAACCCTCCCTGGGAAGCTCAACGACCCTACTCGGGTTTTTACCGCGCGCCATATCGTTTTGTGAACCCCCCCATGGGAAACTCAACGACCCCGTACAGGAGTTCTGCGCGCCCTGAGCTTTTTGTGAACTCTTCCATGGGAATGCTCATACGAACCGTACTACGGATGACCGCGCCCAATGGTTGTGTGAACTCTCCCCTGGGAAGCTCATCGACCACGTATACGGATGTAGCCCCGCCCTTGAGCTTGTGTGAACCCCCCCATGGGAATCTCTTACGAACCGTACTACGGAGTGTAGCTGCGCGCGCCACGATGCGTTGTGTGAACTCTCCCATGGGAATGCTCATACGAACACGTACTACGGAGTGTAGCTGCGCACGCCACGATGCGTTGTGTGAACCCTCCCATGGGAATGCTCATACGACCACGTACTACGGAGTATAGCCGCGCGCCATGATGCGTTGTGTGAACCCTCCCATGGGAATGCTCATACGAATACGTACTACGGAGTGTAGCCGCGCGCCATGATGCGTTGTGTGAACCCTCCCATGGGAATGCTCATACGACCACGTACTACGGAGTGTAGCCGCGCCCCATGATGCGTTGTGTGAACCCTCCCATGGGAATGCTCATACGACCACGTACTACGGAGTGTAGCCGCGCGCCATGATGCGTTGGGGGAACCCTCCCATGGGAATGCTCATACGACCAAAACGTATACGAGTGTAGCCGCGCGCCATGATGCGTTGTGTGAACCCTCCCATGGGAATGCTCATACGACCACGTACTATGGAGTGTAGCAGCGCGCCATGATGCTTTGTGTGAACTCTTCCATGGGAATGCTCATACGAACACGTACTACGGAGTGTAGCCGCGCGCCACGATGCGTTGTGTGAACCCTCCCATGGGAATGCTCATACGACCACGTACTACGGAGTGTAGCTGCGCGCGCCACGATGCGTTGTGTGAACCCTCCCATGGGAATGCTCATACGAATACGTACTACGGAGTGTAGCCGCGCCTCATGATGCGTTGTGTGAACTCTCCCATGGGAATGCTCATACGAACACGAACTACGGAGTGTAGCCGCACGCGCCACGATGCGTTGTGTGAACTCTCCCATGGGAATGCTCATACGAACACGTACTACGGAGTGTAGCCGCGCCTCATGATGCGTTGTGTGAACTCTCCCATGGGAATGCTCATACGACCACGTACTACGGAGTGTAGCCGCGCGCGCCAAGATGCGTTGTGTGAACCCTCCCATGGGAATGCTCATACGACCAAGTACTACGGAGTGTAGCTGCGCACGCCACGATGCGTTGTGTGTACCCACCCAAGGGAATGCTCATACCACCACCTACAACGGAGTGTAGCCGCACGCGCCACGATGCGTTGTGTGAACCCTCCCATGGGAATGCACATACGACCACGTACTACGGAGTGTAGCCGCGCGCCATGATGCGTTGTGTGAACCCTCCCATGGGAATGCTCATACGAATACGTACTATGGAGTGTAGCCGCACGCGCCACGATGCGTTGTGTGAACCCTCCCATGGGAATGCTCATACGACCCACGTACTACGGAGTGTAGCCGACGCACGCCCACGAAGCGTTGTGTGAACCCTCCCATGGGAATGCTCATACGACCATGTACTATGGAGTGTAGCTGCGCGCGCCATGATGCGTTGTGTGAACCCTCCCATGGGAATGCTCATACGAACACGTACTACGGAGTGTAGCTGCACGCGCCTCGATGCGTTGTGTGAACCCTCCCATGGGAATGCTCATACGAATACGTACTACGGAGTGTAGCCGCGCGCCACGATGCGTTGTGTGAACCCTTCCATGGGAATGCTCATACGACCACGTACTACGGAGTGTAGCTGCGCACGCCTCTATGCGTTGTGTGAATCCTCCCAGGGGAATGCTCATACGACCACGTACTACGGAGTGTAGCCGCGCGCCATGATGCGTTGTGTGAACCCTCCCATGGGAATGCTCATACGAACACGTAGTACGGAGTGTAGCCGCGCGCCACGATGCGTTGTGTGACCCCTCCCCTGGGAATGCTCATACGACCACGCTCTACGGAGTGTAGCTGCGCACGCCACGATGCGTTGTGTGAACCCTCCCATGGGAATGCTCATACGACCACGTACTACGGAGTGTAGCCGCGCGCCATGATGCATTGTGTGAACCCTCCCATGGGAATGCTCATACGACCACGTACTACGGAGTGTAGCCGCGCGCCATGATGCGTTGTGTGAACCCTCACATGGGAATGCTCATACGACAACGTACTACGGAGTGTAGCCGCGCGCCATGATGCATTGTGTGAACCCTCCCATGGGAATGCTCATACGAACACGTACTATGGAGTGTAGCCGCGCCCCATGATGCGTTGTGTGAACCCTCCCATGGGAATGCTCATACGACCACGTACTACGGAGTGTAGCCGCGTGCGCCACGATGCGTTGTGTGAACTCTCCCATGGGAATGCTCATACGACCACGTACTACGGAGTGTAGCCGCGCGCCATGATGCGTTGTGTGAACCCTCCCATGGGAATGCTCATACGACCACGTACTACGGAGTGTAGCCGCACGCGCCACTATGCGTTGTGTGAACCCTCCCATGGGAATGCTCATACGAACACGTACTGCGGAGGGTAGCCGAGCGCGCCACGTTGCGTTGTGTGAACGCTCCCCTGGGAATGCTCATACGACCACGTACTACGGTGTGTAGCCGCCCGCGCCACGATGCATTGTGTGAACCCTCCCATGGGAATGCTCATACGACCACGTACTACGGAGTGTAGCCGCACGCGCCACGATGCGTTGTGTGAACCCTCCCATGGGAATGCTCATACGACCATGTACTATGGAGTGTAGCTGCGCGCGCCATGATGCGTTGTGTGAACCCTCCAATGGGAATGCTCATACGAACACGTACTACGGAGTGTAGCCGCGCGCGCCATGATGCGTTGTGTGAACCCTCCCATGGTAATGATCAAACGACCACGCACTACGGAGTGTAGCCGCGCGCGCCATGATGCGTTGTGTGAACCCTCCAATGGGAATGCTCAGACGAACACGTACTACGGAGTGTAGCCGCGCGCGCCATGATGCGTTGTGTGAACTCGGTTGCTCTCATGTTGAGCGCAAACTTCTGTGCTGGAAACGCATCATTTCCTCCTTGAAAATTCCACCCTTGGCATTCGAATAAAAAAATGACACCATTACCGAGGAAGGTCTGCCTCCTACATTTTAATATTTGTTGGGTAAAATGCGCGTCGTCTAAGTGGTGACGCTGATTTTACATGGCCGTCTATGAGAAGGGTTCTACAGGTGTTTATTTAGGAGCGTCCAAAAAAGCCGTGTGAGCATACACTATGGTAGCTGGGGTCCCCGCAGTGACTAGGTTGGGTAACAACATGGGGAGCACCAGCCATCAGACCTTCTACCCATCACTAGAACAAGGTCGGCTGTGATGGGTGCTAGGGCGGTGACGCAGTACATGTGCAATGTAGATGAGGAAAGGTCAGACCCCCTCACTGAGCTTATATTTACCACTATTTACTAATATTAAGCACTGATCTCATCAGCCCCATAGAGATAAATGGAGCGACACTGCGCACACTGGTCCACCATTTGGGAACCCCTCTCCTCCCACCTCCCCTGTCTCATCTTTAAGGGGATCCCCGCTGTCATACAGTTAAGGGTGACCAATCTTTTTTGCTGGAGATCCCCTTTACTATCCGGTTCTGTCCATTCCAGGGTTAGTGGTGAATATTAGATCAGTGGGGGGTCCGACCTTTCCTCATCTTCCATAGACTTGTATGAAATGGGTCGCACATGTACTACGTCACCGCTCTAGCTCCCATCACAGCCGTCCATGTTCTAGTGCTGGGTGGAAGGTCTGGGGGTTGTAGTGCAGGGTTAGGTTCTCCCCATGTTATTTCTTACTTTACAGGCATCTGTTGGAGTATCAGGGGAAAAGGGTACCCCGACGGATACTGCGGAGGGCCCATAGAAATTCATAGAACAGACAGAATGCTATTAGCACTACAATTTCTTTATTTGAGGCAATTGCTTTTCCTGTTGGGCACATAGTCTCCAATGCGTATATTGCAGGCACATGGGACTACATTTGTCCCATTAAATGGGTCGTCTCACTGCATCGATTCATCTCACCTCAGTCCTGTTTCATTTTGAATTCAGGGGTGTGTTTACTGGCTTCTACTAGGCTGCAGTAGAAGCCAGGTCTGTAGCTATAGCAACCAGTGCTGGCAGCCTATCGGGGAAGATCAAACAGGTCTGTAGCTATAGTGACCAGCAGTGGCAGCCTATCAGGAGAGATCAAACAGGTCTGTAGCTATAGTGACCTGAGGAGCTGATGCAGCCCATACAAGATGGGATGTCTAGGAATAGGTAGGACACTGTTAATGGACACATATTGCAAAGGGACTTGTTTTTGCAAGATCTTTAACATAAAAAGCAGCAATCCTTGTAGTGAGACAACCCCTTAGATGTCTATGGGCCGCCCCGGCTATATTGTGGTATTCATCGGTACCTTTTCACCCTGACGGATATCTGCAACGTATTAAACAGTGCAGTCTGAACCCAGCCTTATCCAATTTACAGATATTCTCATGCTTCAATCCCTCCCAATTTTATAGATAATTGCTTTGCTGTCAGTGAATAGAAACTTTCTTGTAATCTGAGGCCGGACCACTGTTCATTCACACCTGAGGGATTTGTAGGCTTTTTTGGAGTCCATGTAATCCTCAGTGCGCTAAATACAGCAGTTGCCTAAGGGTGTGTTCACACGGCGTGGTGCGCACCTGTGCCTGCTGCTATATGCCTGCTGTTGAAAGTATGTGCTGGCCAGTGCGTACTTTTAACAGCACTCCCGGCTGGCTCCCATTCACTTTCCCTGGAGTAAGAGCCCGAAAGAAGTGACATTACTTTTTTACTATGGGCACGTACTGTGCCCTAGGGAATACATCGGCGTATTATAGCACTCGGTGAGTTCTATGATTTTACCATATTTGCGGGGCGTATGTAGTTATGTATCCGCAAATACACCATGTGAACACGACCTAAGGCTCCGGACGCACAATGTTTGAGATGTCCACTTGTGTGTACGCTAAACATAGCTACAGGATTAAATGGCCAGACAGAGGCCAAAAGTGTGCCCTTATGGGCTCTGTGTGGCCAGGATACATCTGTATACCGCAAGAAACAAAAATTCTAGAAGCCTTCACTTTTCTATACAAGGGAATTCAATAAAAAGGAAACTTGCACATTATTTTATGATGGGACCTTTGAGTGATAGATGCTACTACTTGACATTAAAGACATATGCTGCCTGTACATCAAATGGAAGCAAGAAACGCTGATGATTCGCTACAGTGTGTCAGCGGATACATTGCATTGTTCCATTCCTCCACTAGAGGTCAGTGCCGCTCTGTTACTGGTAACAGCTGTGGCACTAAAGTGACTGTGGCTCATTCATACTATTAGAAGCAATGCAACCAAATCAGTTTGTTAGACTTAAATGGTCGTCACATTATTATGAATAATATCTAGATTAACCTCCGTGTGCAGCACTGACATCAGCTATATGGGCTGGGAGTGACTCAGTAAGGTCCTGGTAGGTTGTCACAGGTATCTGGACACGACTGCATCCCACAGCTGCTGCAGGGGCCATAGAGCCAACACCACCGTCCAGAGGCTCCACAGCTAGCTGGGGGCCATAGTGCCAATGCACCTTCCAGGGGGCTCCACAGCTTGGCTGGGAGGGTCCATAGAGCCGCAACATCCAAAAACATCCAGGGGCTCCACAGATGCTGGAGGGGCCATAGAGCCAATGCACCATCCAGGGTGCTCCACGCTGATGGAGGTGGCCATAGAGCCTATGCCACCGCATCCAGGGGACTAAAGCTGCTGGTGGGTCCATAGAGCCAACTCCACCATCCAGGGGCTACCTACAGCTGCTGGAGGGTCCATAGAGCCATACCCACCATCCAGGGGTTCCCACAGCTGTGGAGTGTCCATAGAGCCGACACCACCATCACCAAGGGTTCCCAAGCTGCTGGAGGATCCATAGAGCCAACATCACCTCACATCCAGGGGGCCACAGCTGCTGGAGGGGCCATAGGCCAATAACACCACACATCCAGGGGTCTCCTCACACTCTGCTGCACTGCAGGGTCCATAGAGCAACACCCCCATCCGGGGCTCCACAGCTGCTGGAGGGGCCATAGAGCCTAATGCCCCACCATCCCGGGGCTCCACAGCTGCTGGTGGGTTCATAGATGCCAAAAACCACCATCCTGGGGACTAACAGCTGCTGGAGGGTCCCATAGAGCCAACACCACCATCCAGGGGCCCAACAGCTGCTGGAGGATCCATAGAGCAAACACCACCATCCAGGGCTCCCACAGCTGCTTGGAGGGTCCATAGAGCCAACATCACCACCATCCCAGGGGCCACACATGCTGGACCTGCACCCACAGTGCTGGAGGGTCCAAGAGCAACACCACCATCAGGGGCCCCACTGATGCAGGAGGGTTCATAGAGCCCAATGCACCATCCAGGGCTCCCACAGCTGCTTGGAGGGTCCTTAGAGCCAACCAACCATCCAGGGGCCAACTGCCTGGCTGGAGGATCCATAGAGCCAACATCACCACCATCCAGAGGCTCCACAGCTGCTGGAGGGTTCATAGAGGCAATGCCACCATCCAGGGGCTCCCAGAGCTGCTGGAGGGTCCATAGAGCCAACACCACCATCCAGAGGCTCCCACAGCTGCTGGAGGATCCATAGAGCCAAAACCACCATCCAGGGGCTCCCACAGTTGCAGGGAGGGTTCATAGAGCCAACACCACCATCCAGGGGCCCCACAGCTGCTGGAGGGTCCATAGAGGCCAAACAACACCATCCAGGGGCCCCACAGCTGCTGGAGGGTCCATAGAGCCAACACCACCATCCAGGGGCCATCAGCTGCTGGAGGGGTCCATATAGCCAACTCCTCCTCAGGGGCCTCCCATCAGATGCTGGTGGGGCCATAGAGCCAACTCCACCATCCAGGGGCCCCCTCAGCTGCTGGAGGTGCCATTGAGCCAACACACACATCCAGGGGCACCACAGTGTTGGTGGGGCATAGAGCCAACACCACCCATCCAGGGGACCACAGCTGCTGGAGGTTCCATAGTGCCAACACCTCTGTTCCTGGGGCTCCACAGAGGCTGGAGGTCACATTTGTGCTTAACAACACACACCGTCCTGGGGTCCCCTCAGCGCGGGATGGTCACTTTGAGCACAAACTCTCACAACCTTACAGGGGCGCCCTCAGCTGCTGGAGGGTCCAGTGAGCCTACCTCAGCCATCCAGGGGGCCCACAATGCTGATTGAAGCCCTCAGGCTGCTGGGGTGCCTGAGAGCCAACACCACCATTCCAGGCTCCACAGTCTGCTGGAGGGTTCATAGAGCCAACACCCCCCCATCCGGGGGAAACTGCTGCTGGAGGGTCCTTAGAGCCACCACCACCATTCCAGGGGCCCACAGCTGTCGGGGAGGGTCACATAGAGCGCCAACACCACTATCCAGGCGTGCTCCCACACGCTGCTGGCGGGTCCATAGAGCCAACATCCACACTGATCGGGCTCCCACAGCTGCTGAGAGGGTTCATAGAGCCAATGCCACACCATCCTGGGGGCTCCCCCACGATGACGCTGGAGGGTCATAGAGCCAACACCACCATCCAGGGCCTCCACAGCTGCGTGGAGGGCCATAGATGCGCAATCACCCTACCATCTGAGGGGCTCCCACAGCTGCTGGAGCTGGTCATATGAGAGCCAACACCACCAGCCACAGGGGCCACAGCTGCTGGAGGGGCCCATAGAGCCAACTCCACCATCCCAGGGGCCCCCCCAGCTGCTGGGAGGGTTTATACGAGCCAATGCACCATACCAGGGGCTCCGCAGCTGCTGGAGGATCCCATAGAGCCACACCAACCATCCAAGGGGGCCCCCAAGCTGCTGCAGGGTCCATAGAGCCAACACCAACATCCAGGGGGCCCCACAGCGCTGAGGGTCCATAGAGCCCAACACCACCATCCAGGGGCCCACAGCTGCTCGGCGGTATCCATAGAGCCAACATCACCACCATCCAGAGGCTCCACAGCTGCTCGGGAGGTCCATGTAGAGCCAACACCACCATCCGAGGCTCCCACAGACTGCTGGAGGGATCCATTAGAGCCAAAAAACCCACCATCCAGGGGCTCCCTCAGTGCTGGAGGGTTCATAGAGGCCAACACCACCAATCCAGGGTGCCCACTGCTGGCGGGAGGTCCATAGAGCCATAACACCACCACTCCAGAGGGCCCACAGTGTGGAGGGTCCCATAGAGCCACTCACACTTCCAGGGGCCCACAGCTGCTGGAGGGTCCATAGAGCCAAACCACCATCCAGGGGACCAAGCTGCTGGAGGGGCCATAGAGCCAACACCACCATCAGGGCCCCACAGCTGTGAGGGGACATAGAGCCAACATCCCCCATCAGGGGCCCACAGCTGCTGGAGGATCCATAGAGCCAACAACACCATCCAGGGGCCCCACACAGCTAATTGGGTTAAAGTCTGGGGCATTAGAGGGCATGGGTAGTACTGGGAAGTCTTGGTCCTGCTCTTCCTACCAGTGTCAGACATGTCTAGCCGTGTCGCATTGTCTTGCTGGCACTGCAGGGGAAATGCCAGGGTGGTCACAGCTTTCGTTTGCAATATTAGCCGTTTCTTGGGGGGGGCAAAAGAAAACACGGACCCAAGGTTCACTGGGTGGGTTTTCTCCCAGGGACACATTCTGTACGAGGTTGAGGATGAGCCAGACTTGTATTACAGCACTATATGTCTATTATATATACAGCTCTATAACATATTATTTTCCTTAGGTTCTGAGGATTCCGATTTTGGAGATGGAGATGACAGCTTTTCTTCTGATGGAGGAGAGTCTGATGCATCCAGCCATGAAAGCGGCAACCCAAATAAAGGCTGGGCGGACGCCATGGCCAAAATCCTCAACAAGAAAGTCCCCTCGGACAAGGCCAGCACCATCCTGGTGAAAAGCAAAGCGCTGGAGAAGGAGAAGGAAATCGAGAAACAGGAGAAGCTGGAGAAGAAGCAAAAGGTGCGTACAATCCAGGAGCTAGCGGCCCGGCCGCCGCCTCAAAGGGATGAGGCCAGATCCAGAAGCCTTAGGACAGGGAAATCCTTCCAAAAATGGGGTTTTCATTAGGAAAATGTATTTGATAGCAGCAAGTGCCGAACAGATAAAAGAAAATGTGAATTTATGGCCAATACAAAGTTATAGTTAAGGGTCATTGGGGAAGGGGAATTTACTTGTTTTATCCCGATTGTGCTCCTAAATTTTAGGCAGGAGTTCTAACGTCGGCCCTCAGCTTTTGGGGAATACAACTCCCATAATGCATTTATATAATCTTATCGTGGGCTGGGGAAATGTTTTCCCAACACGGGAGACCCGAGTTGCAGACTCCTATCTAGGCAAATTTGAAAAAGTGTTTTACCATGAAACTCCCAATGTGAGATCCCCTCCAGCCGTCCCTCCTATCAGAGGGGGAAAGGTTTTTATGTGTTGTGTGTGTGGGGTTTAAAATTTTTTTTTTTATATTTATTTTAAATATATATATTATTAATATATATATATATAAAAAATATAATCTCTTCTCGCTATGTGATATTAATATGCGCCTTGTCACCCAACTTTTCTATACTATTTAAAGGGGACTGTGATGGTCTATTTGTAGGATATCTCATCAGTCTGATAGGTGTGGCCCCACCTCTGTGGGAATGGGCCCCTGAGAGTGTCGGGCCAGGATGGGAGATACGGTGTCGCGTGCACACAACCTCCTTCTGTTCTTGGGGGAGAAAGCCTTTCACAGGTCCCCTGTACCCCCGACTTCCATAAAAACAGTGGAGATTGGGGAACAAGCGTTGCTGGCTCGTCATTTTGAGCCAAAACTTTCAGGGTCCCGTTCCCAAGAAAAGGGGACATGTTGATATGTTCAAAGTCTTTTTTGGGGAAACACTTTAAAACCCTTAACCCCACCCTGAAAAGATTTAAATGCCAGAAGATTTTTTTGGGGGTTTTTTGCCTCCTTGCGTTTAAAACAGTCGTAACTTTAAATTTATTAAAATGACGAGTTGATGAGGCCTCTTTTTTTATTGAGACAAGTTGTACTTTTGGGGGAATATTTTAAAAGTTCTTTTTAAAAAAAAAATTGCAGTTTTTTTTTTTTTATTTTTTATTTTTTAAAATTTTTTTAACATTTCCCCAAATTTCCACTTAATAACTTGTTAGATTAATTTACGGGGTTATTCAGCGTGGGATCCCTAATATGTGTAGGTTTTTTTGTTTTTTTGCACAATTTTTTATTAAATATTTTATTTTTTTATTCATTTTTTTTTTTTACACTTTTTAATGTTTTTTACTTTTTTTTTTTTAATCCCATGAAGGGAGAAAAATATTTTACACTTCTTTTTTTTTTTTATACTTATAATGTTTTGATATTCATATATGCTTACATTATAACTGTGTCTTACACAGGCAGTGATTTAGGACAGCACCAGGCGCCCCGATCCCTGCTTTTTACAAGACGCCTGGAGCTACCCACTAGGTCCCCAGGGGCTGACTTGTGCAGCCCTTCCCCCGGCTCTGTCGGGCACCCCGGGGTTCCGATCACACGCCCGGGAGGGAACCCTTTGATTTCGCTGCGGGAAACACCCCCAACAAAATTTTTTAAAAACGGGTTGCGGAGGTTTCTTCCCCCTCCCCGGTGCTCGCAGAGGTGCTTAGGATCGGGGCTGTGTAGTACACCCCGATCCAGCACTGCTGCGGCCCCGGGCCCGCAAAAACCCGAGTCTCAGCGACGCCCCAAAAAAATGCTGCAGACGAAGACCCCACCAGCCGACGTCAAAAGTGGGGGGGCGGCGTTTTGGGGGTTTAAAGACTAATTGCCAAAAATTGTGCAGTCCTGAACTCCTCCTTTTATCACTATTCTCATATCACTGTATGGCTAGACAGATTTGCCTTTCAGGAGTCTGGGAAAGCTAGGTGGCAAAACCAATGGGAGTTTAAATAGGGACATATAGATTTTCCCTTAAGGAGTTTTAGTTTTGGGGTATTGCGGTGTGCACAGGTATGCGCCACAATACGCCTTCAGTAGCGCTGTTGCGTGTTGGCGAGCTCACTGCCTCCTAATCTTTGTATTTCTTGGCGCATAAGTGCCCAAAAGAAGTGACCGGTCACTTCTTATTACGGGCACACAGTACACACCGTGAAATTCAATTGTAAAATAACCGTCGTCTGAACAATGACAGTGATTTTACATATCACAAGGCATTATGGGACAGGAGCTGAGAAGTAAAACCTTCCTCTTTTTTGGATGTAAAAAAATCCTCAAATGCAAAGACTCACTGAATCTTTAGAAAGCAAAAGGAATATTAGCCAAGCCATTATCACCCATCTGCATACAGCTGTTAAAACTGTCCGGCTCCGTCCATACGACGAGTATTTCAAGTCGGGATCCACTCGTCTGGAACTGAAGTCCCCATCGACCTCAATAGAAAATGTGTGATGTAGTCCACACAACACGTATTAAAAAATGAAATTAAAAAAAATAAAAATGTAGAACATGTTTATTCCTCCTCCGTATTCCATGTGCAGATCGGCCCTTTCCAAAAAACCCTTTTAAAATTTAATGGGGGCTTTTCCCTTTTTCTTTTACTGTTAAAAAAGCCCGGGGGGGGAAAAAGAAACCCTTAAAAACCCCATGAAATACTCTTTGAAAACAGAATTGTCCAATGCGATTTTCAATGGTAGAATCCACAAGTGGTTTTAACCTTTGTCGTGTGGAAGGTACCTGCCGTTAAAAAGGGTTTTTTTTTGGGGGAGGAGGGGGGAGTGTTGACCCCAATGACTATATGGTTTTCTTTTTAACCTTTTTTAAAAACCCCCTAAATGGGATGGGGACATAATTAAAAACGAAAGGGGCCCCAACCCCCTTGGGAAACCAAACAAACTTTTGTTTTTGGCGATTGCCCTCCCTTTTTAGCCCCGGCTTCCCCCGCTCCTTTCCCATAATGCCTTGTGTTAGGCAAATTTCCTAGGGGGAGTGGGAAAAGGGGAATTTTCAAAATCTCTACAAACCTTTTATTCTCTCCCCCAAGCAAGATATTCCCAATTTGGGGCCACTCATTGCTTTCCCACCCAGCCAATTCAAAAGCCTGCAAATGACGGAGGAAAACCCCCGACACAGCTGTATGCAGATGAGTGATACTGGGGATGAGGGGGGAAAAAAAAACAAAAAATCGGCTGTATGCAGATGGGGGATACGGGGGGGAGAGGGAAAAAAACCCAAAACAGCTGTATGCAGATGGGTGATACTGGGGATGAGGGGACAAAAACCCAAAAAAGTGTATCAATGGGTGATACTGGGATGAAAAAGGGGGGCCCAAAAACCCCAAAACGGCGGTATGCAGATGGGGGATACTGGGGGAATGAGGGGGAAAAAAAACCCCCAAAACGGGTGTATGAGATGGGTGAAACGGGGTTTTAGGGGGCAAAAACCCCAAAACGGGTTATGCAGATGGGGGTTTCTGGGGTTTAGGGGGCAAAAAACCCCAAAAAGGGGTGTTGAGGGTTTGGGGGGGAAAACTGGGGATGAGGGCACCCAAACCAAAACGGCTGTATGCAGAGGGTTTATACTGGGGTGAGGGGACCCAAACCTCAAACGGCTGTATTCAGGGTGGGGATACTGGGGATGAGGGGGATAAACCCAAAACGGGGTGGTTTTGCCCGATGGGTGATACTGGGGATGAGGGGAGAAAACCCAAAACGGCTGTATGCAGATGGGTGATACTGGGGATGAGGGGACTAAACCCCAAAACGGCTGTATGCAGATGGGTGATTAAATGGGGAAAGAGGGGATTTAAACCCCCAAAAAGGCTGTTTTGCCCGATGGGTGATACTGGGGATGAGGGGAAAAAACCTCAAAAAACGGCTGTATGCTGTTGGGTGATACTGGGGGTGAGGGGAGAAAAAACCCTAAACGGGTTATGCAGGGTGGGTGGGTACCGGCTTGGCTAAAATTCCCTTTTCTTTCTAAATACCGAGTCAGAAGCAAAATTTGGATTTGTTACATCCAATAGAAAGGGGGGCTCAGCTTTCAGCTCCTTTCCCATAATGCCTTGTGATACATACTTTCATTTTTTGGGGCCTTTATCGAATGGCCTGTGTCTACATTCTTTAGTGGCCGCTGCTGGTGCGCTGGGTCGCCAGGGGTTTCTGAAGACAGGCCACCGCTGACCCGCTCATATCCTTCCCCGCTGCGGGGTTTTGGGGGTTTGGGGGGGGTCCTTTAGGGGAAGCCCCGTTATTTGGGGGAAATTTAAATTTCCCGTTTGATTTCTTTTGTCTTTTTTTACCCCCGTAAATCAGAGAGCAGACGCGAAGGGGTTAAGGAAACTTATTTTGATAAACAGCCAAAGCTCGGTCATAAATGTATTCTGGGTCTGGGGGCGATGAAAGAGGGGATTGTGCCGGGAAGCTTTATTTTCTGGTGTGTTTAAAACACCGGTCTTAAAAGGGAAACCGCACCCCTTTTTTTCCCGAGGAGCCTTTTCCGTTTTGGGGAATGGGGGACAAAGATTCATCGCTCCCCGTTTTCGGGAACGTGGGGGGTTTTTTTGGAGGTTTTCTGGGACAGTCCCCTAATATCCCACCAATATTTTTGAGATTTGTTGGGGAGGTAATCTGTCGTGACCAGAATAATTGCATCTCTTTGCAGCAAATCCTTCCCCTCACTACCAAAAAACCCAAGAAACCCCGCACCCTTTAAAAAGCAAAATTGCTTGCTCCCCAGCTTATTCAGTAAGGGCCCCAAACTCCAGGCAACACTCAAGAAATTGCAAGAAGGGACACCCTTAAAGGGGTTGTCCCACTACATCGATTCATCTCGCCTCAGTCCTGTTTTATCGGTTTGTTTCAATTTTGAATTCAGGGGGTGTTTTACTGGGCCCTTTTTTTGGCCCGCAGTGAGGAACTGTGGGGACAACCCGGTTCCTGTTGCTATAAAACGACCCGCACTGGCAGCCTATCAGGAGAGGGTGGAACAAGTTGTAGCTATTGCGGGCCAGCTCTGGCAGCCCCCATCAGGGGGGATCGACAGGTTGTAGGGTAAAAGTGGGGCCACGCTGGGAGGGCCCATCAGGAGCGATTTGGGAAAAGGTTTTGTAGCCCATACACCAGCACTGGCGCCTATCAGGGGGATCGAACAGGTTGTAGCTTTTACGACCGCGTTGGAAACCGATCAGGAGAGATTGAATAGGTCTGAAGGGTAAACGGGCCAGCACTGGCCGCCTATCCCGGAGAGGGTGGAACAAGTCTGTAGCTATAAACGGGCCAAAATTTTGGCAGCCTATCAGGAGGGATCGCACGGGTTGTGCTTATGCCAGCGCTGGCACCCGGGGTCGGAAAATTAAAAGGGTCTGTGGCTATTTTATGGGGAAAGCCGATACAAGGGGGGATATTAGGAATAGCTAGGACCTGTTAATGGACACATAGTGTTTGGTTTTTGAAAGATTTTAAAAATAAAAAGAACCCTTGTAGGGAAACCCCTTTAACCTACACAGGGGCAAAAGGTTTTTTTGTGTGCTGAAGGACAGTAAGCTACCAGCCCAGGCAACATAAAGGACCGTCCAATTTGTTACCCTAAAATTCAGTTGTTCACCCCTTCTACCCCCCAAAAATGCATTACTTTACCCGCCTTCCCCGTGCCAACCCAAAGAAGGTCCCCTATCCTCAAACACTTAAAAAAAAAAAAAAAAGCCTGAAAAGGGATTGATAATACCTTTACACGGCAGACTTTCCCCCCATGGGTCACCCTGGTGGTTTTCATTTTGCTCCCTTGTGAGAGCTTTTTGGGGGTTTTTCTAAAGGACAGAAGGGGATCGAGCGGACCCTTATTGTAGGCTTCATCGTCTCCTGCTCCGCGCTCCCTGACGTTCGCTTTCTATTGCAGTTTGATAAAAAACGACAGTGGGAGATGATGTGCAGAGTCAAGCCAGATGGTAAAAAGACGAGAAGCCGGGAGGAATTGAAGGAATTGCTCAAGGTAAAAAAAAAAAAAAAAAATCAACTACCCTTTACTTCCTTTTATATGTCACTTCATTAAAAAAAAAAAAAAAAAGCTAATATTGAAGATTGTACATTATCTGGTTCCAATAAAAGAGATTCTCAGATCAGCCACAGAGGAGCCGCAAGATTTATGTAAGGAGAGGACGCCGGACAAAGGGATCTAATAGGAAGAGAGAAAACACAATGCATGTGTGCACAGATATGTAGGCATATAGCTGTGTGTGTGTGTATATGTGTGTGTATATATTTTATATTTTATATATTTATTTATATATATAATTACACACACACACTTTGCCCCTCAAAAGTCAGTACATCGCTCACCCATCATTCCCATCTTTCCCTCTTTTGCACTCCCAGGTCAGTCCGTTTGCCCCCCTAATAGTCACAGCCCACTTCCTTCCCTACTGTATCTCCCATCCCGTCCCCAGTCTTTTAGTGCCCATGCAGGACCCCCCCCTCTATTCAGTCCAGGGGACTATTATTCCCACCCCCCCCCATAGACCTGGCTGTGTTCACCTCTATTAAGTTCAAATTGTAGTAGCAATATTTCACAAAGACAAGAAGTGTGTTATTTTAACCCATGAGTGCCTCCCGGAGGGGCATTGTTCATTATGCTATGGTTTTTCTTCTTTGGAGGGTGCAGTAATCCTGATGGGCCCGTGAAGGGGGCGCAAAGCCTCCAAGCATATCCCTGCATTTTATGATGTCAGAGCCAACAGAGGCACTAACCAGTTTGAATATGTTTATATGGCTGCCAGCTCTTCTGTGATCAGTTTACAGAGCAGCTGCATAGAATAAAAGGGTATTTCACATGGCGGGTCCTCTTATGCTGAACAGTTATTGGTGCTCTGCCCCCCGAGTGTCTCAGTTGTTCAACGCCCTAAGAAACCCCCCAAAAAACATGAATGATAAGTTTAAAAAAAGCCGGGGGGGCCTCCCAAAAAGGGGAAAAGTTAAAATTTGTCATCCGTCGAAAGAAAGATTTTCAAAGTTTAGAGGGAAAGAGAGCAAAGGCGAAGCGGCGGAGCGGAAAGACACCAAAAAGGTGCGTTCAGCCCCGGTGACCCCAAACACGGTTTTGCCCGTGTCTGTCTTATATGGTGTAGACCCGTAGTAACACACATAAATTACCCAGCACATATTTATTTGCATATCTTTTTGTGAGTAGAGTTTGTGTGTGTGTGTGTGTGTTTTGTGATGTGTATATATAAAATATATATAAATATTATATAAAATTATATATATATATATATTTGTGTATGTTTATATATATATTAGGAAAAAATTGCAGCACTCCAGGTAATCAGTTCAAAAGAAAAGTGTATTTATTCCCACATATTCCCAAAAAATTCGTTTTTGGAATATGTGGAAATAAGAATATGTATTACTTTCTGCAAAGTCAAAAGTTTCCATCCATTTCATTAGTATTTGGTAGCATTGCCCGTGAACTGTATGACTTTGGTCAACGTTTTGGACCCTTCCACAAGCTTCTCACAATAGTTGGTAGGAATTTTGTCTCGTTCCTCCTGACAGAACTGGTGTAACTGAGACATGTTTGTAGGTCGCCTTGCTCGCACCTGCGTTTTCAGACCATTGTATGTTGAAACCATAACTCTATGGAAAACTGGTCTTTGGTTCTGAGGTCCCAAAATGTGACCGCCTCCAAAATAATGCAAAATAAGGCTTAAAGGAAATTAAGCAGATATAAATACAGTTAAAGCACATCCTTCCATAAAACATCAGAGAGAGCTGCTGGAAGCTGGACATCACTTCTTATATGAGGCATATTGAAGTTTAGCCTGCAGGGGGCAGTATTGTCCTATAAAATGATGGTAATTAAGCAGTTGCTTCTGTTAGGGTTAAAGAAGGTGTACAAAGTGTCTCCTGTCTGATTGCCTCTACATATTAATTACGGTATAAGCAAGTAAATGCACAGCACCAACAATTAAAGGGATTTTACCACTAGGTAAGATTGCTGTGGGAAGCTTGCAAATGAACTAATAAACCTTTTCATCATCCATCATTATTAAAAACTGTACCCTTTTTGTTTTAGCTGCTCCCATAGTGATCGTTAGTATACAGCCCGCCTCCAGGGGATACAACCTGTGATGAGAGTTCCTCGGTCCTAGCCGCACATGCTCAGACTTCACCGCTCCTCTCAGGCACCTTCTGTCAGCCTCTTTCCTGCTTAGTAATCACACACACTCACTGCTGAGTGAGTTCGTTCAACCCCAGGTGCTGTCATTCTACTCCTGTCCTCTGTACTCCTTAGTAATCACACACACTCACAGCTGAGTGAGTTCGTTCAACCCCAGTTGCTGTCATTCTACTCCCGTCCTCTGTATGCCTTAGTAATTAGTAAAACAGTGCAAATAAATAAAAAAGAAGCCTCAATCAGGTGTGTGCATTGAGGGAAAAAAATCCATGTTTGGTTCCTGCAGGGATTTGAACCTAAAACCCCTACACCTAAAGGCAGGCATACTAACCACTCAGCTGCATTGTAGCTACTCACAGCTCTTTATATAAACAGACCTTTGTTTGACTAGAATGAGCACATTGTGGGGAAAGGCGTGGTGATGTCAAGCCTGCTGGCTTAGGCCCGGTTCACATGGCTTATTCAAGCCGTAATTGCGGGACGGATTTCGCCCGCAATTACGGCTTGAGTAAGGGGCGGGGGCGTGGCCCGCCAGCCACATAGACTTTCATTATCCACGGCGCGTATCCCGCCGGGATAATGAACATGTCACTTTCTCCCTGCTCTGCGTATTCGCCGAGCGGGGAGGAGAGACGGAATCCATAGTTCTCTATGAGAACTGTGGATTACCGTAATGGCTGGGACGGATTCCAGCCATATTGCAGCGCAATACGGCTGAAACCCGTCCCAGAATAAGCCGTGTGAACGAGGCCTTACAGAATATGTAGTTCAAATCATACACGTCCCCTTTTGAACACAGAGAGCTGAAGCAGGATAAACCAGGCATGAAATGCCTTTGCGGTAAAACCCCTTTAAACTATTGAGACAAAGAAGATACCCTGGTGTAGTGATGGTACTGGAGATATGACCAATACTGCACTTGATAGGTGTCATCACAAATTAAAACTATCAGATGGTGAGCCACTTCAGTCCAGGTTTTTGGCTTTGATTGTGCATATTTGATCGGCCTGTTGTCATAGTTTGGAGCAAAATCCAAGGCTTTCCATGCTTGATTCAGATTGGCCTGACCCAGGTAGCTCTTCTCAAGACAATAGTATCCAACCTATGGCTGTTTTGGTGCTGTGGAACTACAACTCCCATTGTGCTACAAAAATAAAATACACAAAACAGCAATTTAAAAAAAAAGTCTGGGATATTTTTTTTCTTTTTTACTTTGCTAGCCAGTAAGACAAAAGAGTAGAACCACATGTGCTCGAAGTTGCAGCAACAAGTCGCTCCTACCCCCTCAGTCACTATAACAGGGGTCTCAAATTACCCATTTTTTTCCCCGCGCCCAACCACCTGGTTTTAGTGCTGCTCAGTGTAGTGTTTTTGGGGTGTGCGGAAATTTATTATAATTTATGGTGCATTAATCCATGTTTAGGCTCCCACTTCCTCTTCAGGCTGGGGCCAGTTTTTTACACTTCGGGTCCCCCTTCCTCTTTAGCCTGGGGGCCAGTTTCAGCTTTTAGGCTCCCACTTCCTCTTCGCCTGGGGCCAGTTTTACAGTTCGGCTCCATTCCTCTTCACCCGGGGCCAGTTTTACAGTTCAGGCTCCCCTTCCTCTTTACCCCGGGGGCCCGTTTAAAAGCTTCAGGTCCCACTTCCTCTTCAGCCTGGGCCAGTTTACAGCTTCAGGCTCCCCCTTCCTTTTGCCCGGGGGCCCGTTCTACACTTCAGGTCCCCCTTCCCTTTTAGCCTGGGGCCGTTTTACAGCTTTAGGCCCCCACTTTCCTCTTCAGCCCGGGGAGTTTACAGGCTTCAGCCCCCACTTTCCCCTTCAGGTGGGGCCCTTCTACAGCTTCAGGCCCCCCCCTTCCTTTCAGGGTGGGGCCGTTCTCAGCTTAGGCCCCCCTTCCCCTTTAGGCTGGGGGGGTTTAAGCTTCAGGCCCCCACTTCCTCTTTTGGGGGGGCGGTCTCAGCTTAGGCCCCCCACTTCCTGGTCAGGCTGGGGCGGTTTCTACAGCTTCGGCCCTCACTTTTCCCGGTCAGTGGGGGCGTTTCTACAGTTTTTTAGGCTCCTACTTCCTGGTCAGGCTGGGGGCGGTCTACAGCTTTAGGCTTTACTTCCTGGTCAGGTGGGGGCGGTTTTTTAAGCTTTCAGGCTTTTACTTCCTGGGCAGGCTGGGGCGGTTCTTCACCTTCAGGTTCCTACTTCCTGGTCAGCCTGGGGGCGGTTCTACAGCTTCAGGGTTTCCCACTTCCTGTCCCGGCTGCGGGCGTTCTACAGCTTCAGGTTTCCCACTTCCTGGTCAGGCTGCGGGCGGGTTTTACAGCTTCAGGGGTTTTACTTCCTGGTCAGGCCCGGGGCGTTCTACAGCTTCAGGCTTTCAACCTTCCTGGTCAGGCTGCGGGCGGTTCTACAGCTTCAGGCTTTACTTCCTGGTTAGGCTGCGGGCGGTTCTACAGCTTCCGGCTTCCACTTCCTGTTCAGGCTGCGGGCGGTTCTACAGCTTCCGGCTTCCACTTCCTGGTCAAGCTGCGGGCGGTTCTACAGCTTCAGGCTTCCACTTCCTGGTCAGGCTGTGGGCGGTTCTACAGCTTCAGGCTTTCACTTCCTGGTCAGGCTGGGGGCGGTTCTACAGCTTCAGGTTTCACTTCCCGGTCAGGCTGGGGGCGGTTTCACAGCTTCAGGCTTTCACTTTCCCGGGCAGGCTGGGGCGGTTCTACAGCTTCAGGCTTTACTTCCTGGTCAGGCTGGGGGCGGTTTCTAAAAGCTTCAGGCTTTAACTTCCTGGTCAGGCTGGGGGCGGTTCTACAGCTTCAGGCTTTCACTTCCTGGTCAGGCTGGGGGCGGTTCTACAGCTTCAGGCTTTCACTTCCTGGTCAGGCTGGGGGCGGTTCTACAGCTTCAGGCTTTCACTTCCTGGTCAGGCTGGGGGCGGTTTTTACAGTTCAGGGTTTCCATTCCTGGTCAGGCTGGGGGCGGTTCTACAGCTTCAGGCTTTCACTTCCTGGTCAGGTGGGGGCGGTTTCTACAGCTTCAGGCTTTCACTTCCTGGTCAGGCCCGGGGGCGGTTCAACAGCTTCAGGCTTTCACTTCCTGGTCAGGCTGGGGGCGGTTCTACAGCTTCAGGCTTTCACTTCCTGGTCAGGCTGCGGGCGGTTCTACAGCTTCAGGCTTTCACTTCCTGGTCAGGCTGGGGCCGGTTCTACAGCTTCAGGCTTTCACTTCCTGGTCAGGCTGGGGGCCGGTTCTACAGCTTCAGGCTTTCACTTCCTGGTCAGGCTGGGCGGTTTTTACAGCTTCAGGGTTTCACTTCCCGGTCAGGCTGGGGCCGGTTCCCACAGCTTCAGGCTTTCACTTCCTGGGCAGGCTGGGGCCGGTTCTACAGCTTCAGGCTTCACTTCCTGGTCAGGCTGGGGGGCCCGGTTCTACAGCTTCAGGCTTTCACTTTCCCGGCAGGCTGGGGCCCGGGTTTTACAGCTTCAGGCTTTTACTTCCTGGGCAGGCTGGGGGCCTGTTCTACAGCTTCAGGCTTTCTCTTCCGGGTCAGGCTGGGGCGGTTTCTACATCTTCAGGCTTTCACTTCCTGGTCAGGCTGGGGCCGGTTCTACAGCTTCAGGCTTTCACTTCCTGGTCAGGCTGGGGGGGTTCTACAGCTTCAGGCTTTCACTTCCTGTCAGGCTGGGGCCGGTTTTACAGCTTCAGGCTTTCACTTCTGGTCAGGCTGGGGCCGGTTTCTACGCTTCAGGCTTTCACTTCCTGGTCAGGCTGGGGGCCCGGTTCTACAGCTTCAGGCTTTCACTTCCTGGTCAGGGCTGGGGCCGGGGTTTTACAGCTTTAGGCTTTCACTTCCCGGTCAGGCTTGGGGGGCCCGGTTCTACAGCGTCAGGTTATCACTTCTTGGTCAGGCTTGGGCCGGTTCTACAGCTTCAGGCTTTCACTTCCTGGTCAGGCTGGGGCCGGTTCTACAGCTTCAGGCTTTCACTTCCTGGTCAGGCTGGGGCCGGTTCTACAGCTTCAGGCTTTCACTTCCTGGTCAGGCTGGGGCCGGTTCTACAGCTTCAGGCTTTCACTTCCTGGTCAGGCTGGGGCCGGTTCTACAGCTTCGGCTTTCACTTCCTGTCAGGCTGGGGCCGGTTCTCTCAGTTCAGGCTTTCACTTCCTGGTCAGGCTTGGGGCCCGGGTTTTACAGCTTCAGGGTTTCACTTCCCGGTCAGGCTGGGGCGGTTCTACAGCTTCAGGCTTTCACTTCCTGGTCAGGCTGGGGGCGGTTCTCAGCTCAGCTTTCATTCCTGGTCAGGCTGGGGGCCCTTTCTACAGCTTTAACTTTCACTTCCTGGTCAGGCTGGGGGCGGTTCTACAGCTTCAGGCTTTCACTTCCTGGTCAGGCTGGGGGCGGTTCTACAGCAGATACTGACATTTTAGCTCCGTTATTCCTAACTACGCCTGTTATAGTGACATTGTGTGATGAAGGGGCCTAAACAGCAGGGTAGACGGCTACAGAGCTCTAAAGGGTTAAAGTTTGTTATTAAGGAACACAACCAAACACCTGTGCTGCTGAAAAGACACAGCAGGGAGTGACACCACCATCCTGTCCACTGCTAGAGCAGAGAAAAGTGGTCGGCAGCCTAGGAAACCTTTAGTGAAGAAGGAGATGAGAACTGTAACACTGAAAGGAAGCAAAATCAGAACAGCAGTGTATTTGGTAACAGTCTTTATTTACCGTTGCCTACATGTTGAAAGCTAGTAAATGCGGTGAGAATGCCCCTTTAATCCCTTAAAGAGGTTTTGCCATGATGTAATGTTGACATGGGAGCCTCCAAAATGGGTATTTAATCACTTTTCTAAATATATGTGATTAAAAATATTGCAGCCTGAGAGAGCTACAGCCTGACTTACCTGCCCTTAGTTACTTAAAAGCTTGCACTAAATACAACCTGACAAGAGCTGCTGGCCGGGCTTGCGCAGAGAACACTTCTTATCTGATGAAAGGGAGCTGAAGGCACCGGGTAGAAATATGTTGCTTTTTGTATACAGAATCCACTAGTTGTAGTGTGATTATCTGAGTAGATCCCTGCTTTATCTGATGACAGAGAACATGAAGCCTTTCCAGAGGCTGAAGAAGCTTTCAAGCTGCTGTGGAGAAAAGGTGTTGTCTTTTGTATACAGAATCCACTAGTTGTAGTTTGATTATTTGAGTGAACATTGCACACGATCCCTTATGCAGGCTTTGTGCTCTGGCTGTGTCTCTCGGCTCTGTGCTCTGGCTGTGTCTCTCTCTCTCAGCTCAGTGTGGCTTGTTTACATTTGCTTCTTAGCAGATAAGGCACGTCCTGGCAAAACCCCTTTAAGCTGAACGCCTGAAAAGTAGTTAATGACCAGAACATTTTTTTAGTTTTTGCCTCCTTGCGTTTCAACAGTCGTAACTTTTTTATTTTTTCAATGACGCAGCTGTATGAGGCCTCGTTTTATTCGAGACAAGTTGTACTTTATGGGGGAATAGTTTAAGTTCACTTAGAAATAATTGCAGTATTTTTTTTATTTTTACACCATTCACATTTCACACTTAATAACTTGTTAGATTAATTCTAAGGTTATTACGGTCGTGTGGATGCCTTATATGTGTAGGTTTTTTTGTGTGTAATTTATGCACAATTATTTTTTTATTAAATAATTTTTATTTTATTTTTTACTTTTTCTGTTTTTTTTTAACTTTTTTTTATTTTTTAAATCCCATGAAGGGAGAACTGTTTTACATTTTGTTTTATTTTTTTCCACTTAGTAATGTATTAGCATATTCATATATGCTAATACATTATAATCTGTGTCAGTCTGACACAGGCAGTGATCTGGACAGCACACAGTGTGTCCAGGTCCCTGGCTTGATACACAGACAGCTCTGGGGCCACTGTAGGTCCCCAGGGCTGACTGTGCAGCCCTTCCCCGAGCTCTGTCGGGTCACCGGGTGTCCCGATCACCCGACAGTGCAAAGGAACCCTTTAATTGTGCTGCGGTAGCGCACCACCGCAATCATAGGGTTAAAGCACCGGGTTGCGGAGGTTTCCTCCGCTCCCCGATGCTCACAGGAGATGCTCTGGGATCGGGGCTGTCTAAAGATGTCGCTGCAGACGAACGAAACGCACCAGCCAACGTCTAAAGTCGGTGGGCGGTCGTTAAGTAGTTAAAGGAGTTTTTCCATGATCTCATTTCATACCTCCTGCATTCTGCTCTGTGTGCTCAGAAGGGGGGTATGTGTGATTCGTTTGAATTGCATATCATGTGACCCAGCAAGATGACATCACAAGGCCTTTCCTCACGCTAATCAAATGAAGGTCCGTTTATGTATAGAGCTGTGAGTAGCTACAATGTAGCTCAGAGATTAAGTTTTTGCCTCACAGCGCAAGGGTCCCAGGTTGAAATCCCTGCAGGAACCAAACCTCTGGATTATTTTCTCTTTATCAATGCACAGACCTCATTGAGGTTTCTTTTTTTTATTTATTTCGCTGATTGACTAATTACTAAAGAGCACAGAGGACGGGAGTAGAATGACAACTCCTGGGGTTGAACACTCAGTAGCTGCCTGAGAGGAGAGGTGATGTCTGAGCATGTGCGACCAGGACTGAGGAGCTCTCGTCACTGGTCGTATCCCCTGGAGACGAGCTGTAAACAATGGATCACTAAAGCAGCTGAGACAAAAACGGTGCAGAATGTTTAATAATGATGAATGGTGAAAATGTTTATTTATTTTGTAAGATTCCCACATCAATTTTACTTTAGGGCAAACCCCCTTTAAAGGGGTTGCCTCACTACAGGGATTGCTTTTTATGTTAAAGATCTTGCAAAAACAAGTCACTTTGCAATATGTGTCATTAACAGTGTCCTACCTATTCCTAGATATCCCCTCTTGTATGGGCTGCATCAGCTCCTCAGGTCGCTATAGCTACAGACCTGTTCGATCTCTCCTGATAGGCTGCCAGCAGTGGTTGCTATAGCTACAGACCTGGTGTCCTCAACAGCTCGTCACTTGCAGGTCAGTAGTGGTCAGTAAACACGCCTCTGAATTAAAAAATAAAACCGAAAAAACAGGACTGAGGTAAGAGAAATCGATATAGTGAGACAACCCCTTTAAGGAGTTAAACATGGCCAATAACAAGCAGCCTAGCTTGTCCTGTTTAGGTAAATGCGGCAACACAAGGGTCCGTGTCGAATCCCCCCCAACCCTCCTCCTCCCACCACCTTACTCGACTTTCAGCGCTGAACAGAATGTGCTCTAAATGTCCTCCTAAAAAGTGCCTAGTAGGCAACTGGGTTTTCTTTAAATCGCCTTGGCACCGCGCGGCGCCTCTCATGAGCTAATGCTTCTAATAACGGGCCCAGTTTTCCTTCCATCTGAACTCCCCGGCAAATCCCTGGCTCTCCTGGAAAATGTTTGTGTGGTTTATATTCGGTAATAGCCGAGATCTAAAAAACAAATGTTCCCTGGTCGCGCGGCAGTAACGGAGCGTGCGGAGCCCCTGGTATCGGAGTGTGGCTGTTTACACTTTGATGTGCGCCGGCTGAGGGGGGGGGGACGCACTTGGACCCCCTTCTACCTCGGTGGGTTTTTTTTTTTCTTCCTCTAAGTGCTTTTTGGATGCCAGGAAGCCGTGCTTGATCCAATTACCACATAAACATATTGTCATATGGTTTTTGTTTGTGTGTACTCTGGCCACGCTGACGGTTGCTTTACCATCGACCGGTTTTATGTCTTCCAATAACAGATACTGGGAATCGGACGCCCGCTATGGAAAGGTTACTTGGGAGCCGGGATCAAAGGCTGAGGCTGCTGAGAGGCTTTTAACATTTAAAGGGGGGTTCCACCTTTTCCCTCTCTGTTTAATGTGCATGGGCTGTCTTGTAACTTTTCACTTTTTGGAAAGGTCTCCCTGACCCAGCACCTCTCGTCTGTCCCGGCGCTGCTGCCCACTCCATTCACCAGACTGTGCTGATTTTTATTAGGCTCCAAAAGAGTCTGTGGGAAAGGTTTCAGACTACCCCACCCCTTATGTGCAGTTTGGGAGGGGGGAGATGTAGTATGAAGTGTGGTGCTATCGCTGGCAATGATGACGCAAGCTCATATGAAAGGTTAGGGCTGAACGTAAGTAGTCACATCCGACGTGTTATGGATTTGGACTCACCCCTGTGATATGTGTCCTATCATAAATTGCTTATAATTTTAGCCCCATTGGCTGTCCTTAGTGGGGATGGAGAAAAACTAATGCTGCTTGGCTCTGTCACTTCCTGGTCAAGCTGTCTGTAATTAGCATATGAGCTCTGTCTATTCAGAAATCTGCTAATTACATAAATCTCATGCTGTCAGGACCAGGGAAGCTTCTGAGTTAAAGTAAACAGCAGTAATTACTGACTTTTGTCTGAAAGATCGGATAACACACAAGCTCTCACTGCCAGCCAGGACCTGTGTGAAGACATCACTCCCTTCTATTAGATAGAAGAAACAGCAGGGGGGGGGGAAGTACACCGGTCGGTCACTTGGGGAACCAGAGAAAGCCAGGAAGGTGATAAAATCACTTGTAGCTCTTTAACAAACAAAAAATGAACACCACCATATCTTTGGAAAACATCTTTATTTAGTGTTCCCTACATGTTGAAAGCTAATCTTTGTGGTGAGACAACCGCTTTAAGGTTCTTTAATGGTGATCATATTCAGTTGACAGAGTTGGTGAGTTAAAGGAGTTGTCTCCCTTCAGAGTTTCAGAGAATGCATGAATGAAATACTCTGTCACTTCCTGGTTCAGACTGACTCATTTGCATAAGCTCCATGCTTGTACAGCTCTGTGCTGTGCTTTCAGATGCTAATTAAATCAGATTAGCTTCTCAAACTACTAACAGGACTTCTTATCTGATCCCCAAAACAAAAGCCCTAATTACAGTTCTGTTTATTTTACATAAATCAAGCTTTTTACTGCTGAGCAGCACAGGACACTGCCAGGACCTGTGTGATGACCTCACTCACTGTTATCTCATTGAACAAACAGCAGGGGGAGAACTGTTTACAGGTCAGTTACTGAGGGAACTGAAATAGCCAGGGAGGTCATAAATTCACTTGTACCTCCTTAGGGAAAACAGAGGAACAAAGCAATATATTTGGAAAATGTCTTTATTTTGTGTTCCCTACAATTTGAAAGCTATTCTTTGTAGCGAGACAACCCCTTTAAGTTTTTAAGGAACTTGTCCACCATTTGCAGCTCAATTATAGATGTATGTAGATTGTTTTCCTTGTGCCGATTCTCCGTTATACCACAGAGCTGCACTCCCTTTTCACTTTTTTTCATACATTACTAACCGTAGATCCTGAGTTACATCTTGTATTAAAACCCCGACGGGGTCACTATTCTGTGGGCAGTCAATTTTTTAAAAATTACATTTCTCATCCTGTATGACCGGTTTCTACTATATTAACCCAAAGCCCCCTCCTATTCTGTGGTACGGTACTGGTAATAATTTTCACCTGTACTGTCCCGATTACATACTATTTATACTCCCAAACGATCACATTCTGCTGGTCGGGGGCACTGGATAATAATTACTTATTGTATGATCCTGAGTTCTCCGTTATACCACAGAGCTGCACTCCCTTTTCTCACTTTATACATACATTACTTAACCTGTACTGATCCTGAGTTACATCTTGTATTATACTCCAGAGCGGCACTCACTATTCTGCTGGTGCAGTCACTGTGTACATACATTACATTACTCATCCTGTACTGATCCTGAGTTACATACTATATTATACTCCAGAGCTGCACTCACTATTCTGCTGGTACGGTCACTGTGTACATACATTACATTACTCATCCTGTACTGATCCTGAGTTACATACTGTATTATACTCCAGAGCTGCACTCACAATTCTGCTGGTGCAGTCACTGTTTACATACATTACTTATACTGTACTGATCCTGAGTTACATCCTGTATTATCTCCAGAGCTGCACTCACTATTCTGCTGGTGCAGTCACTGTGTACATACATTACTTATCCTGTACTGATCCTGAGTTACATCCTGTATTATACTCAAGAGCTGCACTCACTATTCTGCTGGTGCAGTCACTGTGTACATACATTACTTATCCTGTACTGATCCTGAGTTACATCCTGTATTATCCTCCAGAGCTGCACTCGCTATTCTGCTGGTGCAGTCACTGTACATTTATTACTTATCCTGTACTGATCCTGAGTTACATCTTGTATTATACTCCAGAGCTGCGCTCACTATTCTGCTGGTGCAGTCACTGTTTACATACATTACGTATACTGTACTGATCCTGATTTACATCTGTATTATCCCTCCAGAGCTGCACTCACTATTCTGCTGGTGCAGTCACTGTGTACATACATTACTTATCCTGTACTGATCCTGAGTTACATCCTATATTATACTCCAGAGCGGCACTCACTATTCTGCTGGTGCAGTCACTGTGTACATATATTACTTATCCTGTACTGATCCTGAGTTACATCCTGTATTATACTCATGTAAATTCTTTGAACGAATCAGAAAGACGCATGTAGAACACACATCGGCAATCACTCGTCTGAACCCAAATGCGGGTTTTACATTAAAAGAAATGGAAATCACACTGCACATTGTTAGATGCGTTTTTGGGTCCGTTTAGGGTCCTAAGCTCAGATCCAAACACGCCTCTAAAAACGTATGTAAAAGAGCTGTGTTTACATCCCCCTAACTCTGAGGAGCACCTAAAATGGATACAATTGTTTCGAGAATATATATATATTTTTTTTCCCCCCTGCTTTGTGATTGGTTCTGCATACCGTGTGTGTCACTGTGTTTTTATTACATCTGCTTTAGTTTTTATTTTCTCACAACGTTGGCTCGCCGCCTCTTTCCATCACTTCTCGGTTTCTTTTGCCCGGTCGTGTGGTTCTTTTCCACACGTCTTTTGGGATTTGCGTGTGATGTGTGCTCCTGTCCAGCCCGCTGCTTCTCCCCAATTGGTGGGGTTGCTCCGTGGGACGTGGCGATGGGCGAGTTCGGCCGGAGCCCACATGGGCTTGGCACTTCCGCTGACGTCACTTAAGAGAGCTGCAGATTGACCTCTCAGCCTAGCTTTCGGGATGTTTCTTAGGGCATGTTCACACGACGGATTTGGCCGTGGGCAGAACCTTGTCGGACCTCGCTGCAAACTCGTGTCTCCCGACGCGGGTTTGCGGCGCTGGCCATGGTCTCGCCGCCGGTGGGGCGTGGTTTGGGGCGTGGCTTACGCCGAGGGTTTGGCCCCATGTAAATTAATAGCAGGGGGCAAACCGCGCCGCCAGCCGTGTCCCACCCGCGGCCGCCGCCGCGCAGAGCACTCCCTGTCTGTCAAGAATTAACAGGAGAGTTCTCCACACGCGTGGGTTTGGCCGCGGCCCCGAAGCTGTTGCCAAACCCGCGGCGTGTGAATATTAACGCGGTTTCCAATAGGAAACCATGTTAATAAACTAGGTGCGATTTGGCCGCGGAATCCGCGGCCATAACCGCGGCCAAGTCCGTCGTGTGAATATGCCCTTATTGGTCTGTGGCCTCATTCCCCACCTCCGTATTTACAGGTGAGATCTACTTGTCACAATTAGTATATCTATATTATGCTAAGTTGTTGTATGTAAAATCATGCTCTGACTAAGAGCCAATAGCAGCTTGAAATGCATCAGCATTTCTTTACCTGTGCAATTACCACGTTGTGTATCATCATCTGGCACTATTAAAGGATTACTTGTTTTTGGACTTAGAGTGCTGCTGGCATTTATTTTGCCTTGATCTGCTTCATTACACTTCTAGGGCATAGCTTCAAACTATTTTGTTTTTCCTTATCACACTCTCTACAGTGAGAATAACTCAATCACTGATATACAGTCCCTGACAGAAGTTCTGTCGCTTATCCATGTTGTGGAAACCAAAGCTTTTAACCTGACTTAAAATTCATCCATTGGTTTTAGGAATGACTCGTATAAAAGCTGAAACCCTCCCAAATGAGATTTTTTTAACAAAAATAAATTTGCTTCACTGCTGAAATATTGATCATGTAAGGAACACAGAAAGGTCAGATTTTGGCAAGACAAAAGTTTTGTCGCCCACAGAAAGTAATGTGAAAATCAAACAAATAATTCACTTCAAAAACAAAGATATGTTTCATAACATTGGTGAATGAAGTTGTGCTGCTATTAGAGCCATGTTTAATATTTTGTGTGACTTCTATGAGCTTGAAGGACTGCATCCATGCATTTCGCCAATGATTCATTCAATTTATTGATGAAGACATAAGGAATAGCAAAAAAAGCAGTCTTACTGTCTCCCAGAGTTCGTCAAGATTCTTTGGTTTTGTCTTCCAAGCTTCCTCTTTTATCCTACCCCAAACTTGCTCAATGTTCATGTCTGGTGACTGGGCTGGCCAGTCCTGGAGCACCTTGATCTTCTTTGATGTAGAGATGGATGTATGAGATGGAGCACCATCCTGCTGCAAAGTTTGACCCCTTTTATGATAGGGAATGTAAGAGGTAGCTAATACTTCTTGATATTTTAGGCTATTGATATTGCCTTCCACCTTGCAAATGTTTCGCACACCCCCCATACTGAATGTAACCCCAGACCATGATCTTTCCACCACCAAACTTAACTGTTTTCTGGGTGTATCTTGGATCCATACAGGCTCCAGTAGGTCTCCTGCAGTATTTGCGGCGGCTGTGGTGTAATTCAACTGAAGATTCATCTGAGAAATCCACCTTCTGCCACTTTTCCAGCATCCATCCGTTTAGCAGGCTGTGGGCCTTGGCAAATGCCACACGGTTTTTTAATTGCCTTTTGTTAAGTGCTGGCTTCTGGGCACTGATTCGACCATGGAGGCCATTTCGAGACAGAATCCTACAAACTGTTCTAGTTGACACAGGGACTTGAGGTGACCAGGCCTGTTGGAGCTGTGCTGAAGTGGAAGAGGGGCTGGCTTTTGATTTTCGAACCAACAAACGTTCCTCCTGAGCAGTTGTCTTGCGGGGTCTGCCGGACCTGGGCTTGTCAAAAACATCTCCAGTCTCTTCAAATCTTTTTTTAATTCTTTGTACTTGACGCTGAGACACATTAAAGGTGCCAGCCACCTCTGCAGTGGATCTGGTCTTCAGCCTCTTGATAATCAAGGCTTTGGTCGCAGGGTGGATTTTTGGCATGTTGTCAGAGGTCAAGTTGCAGTTCAAGTGAAGGTCTGGGGTGCTGGAGTTCTTTTTATACACACCCACTAATTAACCGATCAATTAGTGAGCACAGGTGAGGCTGTAAACTAGGATTGGGTGCATTATATGACAAGGTGACAAAACTTTTGTCTTGCCAAAATCTGACCTTTCTGTGTTCCTTACATGATCAATATTTCAGCAGTGAAGCAAATTTATTTTGGTTAAAAAAAACCTCATTTGGGAGGGTTTTAGCTTTCATGAGTCATTTCTAAAACCAATGGATGAATTTTAAGTCAGGTTATAAGCTTTGGTTTCCACAACATGGATAAGCGACAGAACTTCTGTCAGGGACTGTAAGCAAGAATGTTTCTATTTATGGATAACTCCTGAGCAATACACAGATTCATACACTCCTGGCCAAAAAAGAAATATGGCCCCCAGATAAAAATGTCAGATTGCTGCAGTTATATGTCAGGAATATATGTCATGTCTGATTAGACACTGGATCTGGCCACAATTGGGTGTAAAAGTGCTTTACTTGCTGCCCTAAAAATCATAGAAAAATGGGACATTATGTACTCAAAAACACAACAAAGGCCGTAGAGCTCAATGGCTGGACTAGAGACTAAACCTGGTAGGAGCCAGCACAAGCCCCTGTGCTACTTGGGAAAGATAAACAGGTGCACGTAATTGCTGAGCAGTAGCTCACACACCCCTCCACTAGGGGAACAATTAGATGATAAATTGCACGTTGAATTGATTCCTGTTCACACCAGCATGCAGAAAAGCCATAGTATAATGCATGGGGAGATTGCACAAATGCAAAAATGCCGATAAGACAACCACTCACAGCCTTCTATGCATGAGGGGGGTAGTTGCTGGTATTATAATTGCAAATAGATAAGGCGATACAAAAGGGTGCCATTAATGCAGATAGGTGTGGTGCAGCATGCAGGCTTACAGCCTATTACGCCACTATTATTCCATTGGGCGGGCTGACCAGCACTTTTTAGGTGTCCAACACAAAATATAGACACCCTCCCCAGTACTTTTGGGTAATAAAAAGACATACTGGAAAACTATCCAATATGCGGTATTAGTTGATACAGTGGCCACTATACGCAAGCCCCGTCAAGGCTCCTCATTTCTTACGAGTCCCTACCTTAACAATTTACAGAAAAATCACATTTAAAATGGGACATTATTTACTCAAAAAACACAACAAAGGCTATACTTACGGCTCAGTGGCTGGACTAGAGACTAAACTCAGTAGGAGGCAACAAAGACAGTCTTTCTGGTGGACAGTATTCATACATAAGGCCCTATGTGTTTGACTATGGAAGCCTAGTGGTGGGTGCTTCAATCCTGCCTTTGTGGGGGAGAGACACACTATCCCAACTTGTGGTGTGATGACCTAGGAACCATTGCATACTCTAGTAGTCATATGAGGGACCCTATCAGCTTGGTTATATCTGCAGGATGTCCTGCAGGCACATATCACCTCTTGTGGCTTCCACGTGGCATTTTTCAGCAAAACAATGCTCGCCCACACACGGCAAGAAAGTTTTCAGTCCGATAACTCTTCCTTGGTCTTTCTGGTCACTGGATTTATCGCCAACTGAGCGGTTATAGGACCAGTTTGCATGGCAGCTTCTTCATCCTACGAGTGTGCAGGATCTACAGGCCCAGCTTGTACATCTGTTATGCAGTGCACTACACAAACCTGTATGCCTCCGTGCCCAACCGAGTATCAAGGCTAGTGGCGGCCACCAGGGGACTAGAGCCTCCGCCAATTGTACATTTTTCCCCAATAAAGTTCTTTTCCTCTAATTTTGTAATGACTTCCAGATGTCATCGTTACAGTCAGACATAGGAAGCTTCATTTGATTCCAACAACTCCTACTTGATGCGTTAAATTTTATTTTTTATTTTTTTGGTCAATGAGGGGTGCTTAGGAAGTTGTAGAACTTCTCGATACGCAACAATAAGGCTTTGAAGCCCTCTATGAAAGTGGAAGCCTGCGTAATGAATGAGCCAATGTTGGTCGGCTGCAGCTTTATCTCCATTTGTGTTCCCATACACCTTGAAAGGGTTTATTATGAATTGTGCCGTGTCGAGCTTTGGATTTCATTAACTTTATGGTTTTTTACGATCTGCGCTTCACATCTAGAGCCAAGAGAGCCTGACTGCATGTTCATCAGGATTACATTAAAATTAATACGTACCTCAGCATCACATAGCACTTGCGGTAATTTGTAGAAGCTTTTCTTTTTCCTTTTCTAGTGCGGGTGCTGAATGCAATAGTGGTGGCCGCTTTGTATGTTCTAGGTGTGGCTACACAAAGGGAACATCACGAAAACTCACCAGATACACACAGCGATTGTCCGTATCGCAGAGAAGGGGTCCAAAACACATAAATATATCAAAGTTCAGAACATTAGTGTAAAACGTAAGAAGTGTAGTAGTAGTATGCACAGGTAATGGTAATAGTACTCCGGACTTTAAAAAAAAAAAAAATGTAAACCCTTAGGCTAGGTTCACACGGCTTAAATGCAGGGCGTAATTACGCCCCGCAATTATGCCGTGTGGGCGGGTGCGGGGGGCCGGCGCGTATACGCCGCTAGTAATTCACATGTCAATTATCTCCCCCCGCGGCGGATTCGCCGAGCAGGGAGAGGAGACGTGATCCATAGTTCTCTGAGAACTGTGGATTACCGTAATGACTGGGACGTTTTCAGCCCGTAATTTGTGCACTCCGGCGCGTAATTACGGACTGAAATACGTCCTGGTTTAAGCCGTGTGAACATAGCCTTAAACACCAGACTTTGAAGGGCCTTAAAGGGATTGTCTCTCTACAAAGAATAGCTTTCAAAATGTAGGGAACACTAAATGAAGACGTTTTCCAAATATATTGCTTTGTTCATCTTTTTTTTGTTAAGGAGCTACAAATGATTTTGTTCTGAGGGCTTTCTAGTTTCCCAAGTGACCGACCTGTGTACTCCTTCTCCCCTGCTGTTTGTTCTATCTGATAGCAGGGAGTGAAGACATCACACAGGTCAGCAGTGTGAGCGCTTGTGTGTTATCTGATCTTTCAGACAAAAGACAGTAATTACTATTTACATTAGCTAAGAAGCTTCTCAGGACCTCAGAGAAGGTAATTTATTTAATCTAGACTAATAAACAGAGAAGTTTGAATACAAGGAGCTCATATGCTAATTGCAGACAGCTTGACCAGGAAGTGACAGAGCAAAGCAGCATTATTTCATTCATGCATTCTATGAAACTTTGAGATGAGACAACCCCTTTAATGACCAGCAATTTTTTTTTATTTTTTGATTTAGTTGTTGCCTCCTTGCATTTCAGCGATCACAACTTATTTTATTTTTCCAGTGACGTAGTTGTATGAGGCCTCGTTTTATGCAGGTGAAGCTGTATTTTGTAGTTTGAGTGTACATATCAATTACCGCAGGATTTTAAAGAAACATTTTTTTGCAGCATGACCATAAGGCCTCGTTCACACGGCTTATTTCAGAACGTAGTTACAACGGATTTCCGATGTAAATACGTTCTGAAATCAGTTGAAAATCAGTTGCAAATAAGTGTCACTAAGTGTGGCACGTATTTGTAACTGATTTCCCGACGGATTCACCATCTACAATCATTGTAGGTGGTGAATCCGTCCGGAAATAATTGACATGTCAATTGTTTTTCCGTCCGGATTGCCGTCGTCAATCCGCGGCGGCAATCCGGAACGGAAGTTTGCGTCGTGTGAACGACGCGCCGTATTTTCTATTGAAATCAATAGAAAATAAGGCTGTGACTTATTTCGGACGGATTTGCCGACGGATTTTTTCCGTCGGCAAATCCGTCCGAAATAAGCCGTGTGAACGAGGCCTAAGTGTTTCTGCATTTTTTTTTTAATTTTTTTTACTCAATTTGCATTTCATACTACATATCCTCTTAGATTTATTCTACAGGTTATCATAGTCATGTGAATACCAAATATGTCGGGGTTTTTTTTTTGTTTTTATTAAATATTTATTTTGGTTACACATTTGTTTTTCGTTTTTTCCCAGCCCATTAAGGAATATGTATTTTTACACTTTTTTTTTTTTTTTTTTCTCTACACACTTCATAATGTATTAGCAGACTGCTGAATACTCCTGTATGCTAATCATTAGGACACAGGCTGCCGTCAGGGCAACACAGCGCGTGCCCTGACAGCAGGCTTATTATACAGACAGCTATGGGGCTTCTGTAGGTCCCGACAGTTGACTGCATAAACATTCCCCAAGATCCATCGGGCAATTTAAACCCTGGTGACCTGATGGAGCAGGGGAATCCCGGTTGATTTTGTCACAGTCACAAACCGCAGCAGTTAACGGGTTAAACAGCGGGGATCAAAGGTTTTCTCTGGTCCCTGTCGTTCAGAGGCTGCTCTAGGAATGGGGCTGATAACTACACCTCCATTACTAGCGCAGTTGCGGTGCTGGGAGCCGCATATCCGCTCTGTAGGCAACGACGTCTTTTGGTGTCACTGCCCACAGAAGACAAGCACCACATATGCCCAATACTTTGTTGGTGCTGCTTTTGCATCAATTACTTCATCACGCGGCGTGGAGGCGATCAGTCTCGGGCACTGCTAAGGTGTTATGATGGTAACCAAGTTTTTTTTGCAAGCGCTAAATACGTGATCTCCACCCAGATGCATAAAAAAAGTGAATGCGAACTTAACGCTTAAGAGATGGCCCGCCGCTAAACCTTATATCCCACTCCCTCTCCGGGCCAGAAGGCACCTCCAAGAGGTTACAGGACACTGTTCCAATAGACTTTGGAAGGGTCTCAGAAAGGTACCACATTCCTCAATCGTAAACGCGCAAACAGTGACGAAAAACACATGAAAATAAATTCGGTTGTGTGCATTTTGTCGTGCCCACACACCTGGACAGAATTCTAAAATAAAATTCCTCATATTGCCAGGCCAAAAGTCTGCAGAGTAGAAGTGTGTGCTCGAAGGTATGTGGAAAATGTGCCATCACCCAGTGAGTTCAGGCACCCCAGGGGTCACCTCTCCTGGAACACTTTGCACTTAGGGCTTCCAAAATCTCCTGGGGCCTACATCACTTTGATCCTGGAGCTGGATTACTTGTGGCCCTAATACAGGCAGTCCCCGGGTTACGCACGGAATAGGGACTGTAGGTCTGTTCTTAAAGGGAATGTGTCATCAAGAAACCTCATTGTTTAAGTCCCATTTTTATGTTAAACGCATTTTTTTAGGATTTTTTTATTTTTCATATCACTTTCAATATTTTTTAATAATTCTTTAGTCTTGCAGTTTTCACTTTGGCCACTAGGCCTATTTTGCACTGCTTTAACAGCAGTCAGAGAGGTGCTTTACAGTAGCTTCATGCACATAGGAGACTTAAGACTGACTCAGTCCTATTGACTTCTATAGGAGAGTTTTCTAGTCATGCTCTGTGACCTGGGAAGAAGTCAGTGTGCAGGGAGGTGAAGGAGTGAACTGTGACTATCTCCAATTGTGACTGGTGGATCCTGTGTTATCTATTCACACTGCTGTCTTTCACTTTGACCCTCTTCGTGCTGATAATGGGCAGACAACTGAGAATCTTTCTCTACAGAACAGGAAGTATCAGACTATGAGGCTTAGTGGCCAAAGTGAAAACCGCAGGACTTAAGAATTATTAAAAAATATTTGAAAGTGAAATGGAAAATGGAAAAAAAATGTAACCAAAAATTCGTAAAAAATGTGTTGAACATAAAAATGTGAGTTAAAGGGGTTGTATCGCTTCCTTACTTTGGCTCGTTCACACTTCTCTTAGCTTCCCAGCTCTGTGAATGCAGGGGCGTTTCTTCCCCTCCCAGCTGGATGACATCATCCCCCCTTCACTGCTGGCCTGAGACTCCCTCCCCTTCCCCGCCCTCCCCCCCCCTCCCCTCTGAGTCCACATATCACTGTGTCTCCCTATCAGTCTTATTTTATAAGAGCTGTATACATACCACAGGCTGCATTCAATCTAATCTGAGCACTGATCTCTCACAGCTGGAGATGTATTACAGCTTTCTAAGAACAGCACAGATCTGCGTGTATGCAGGAGAGTTAGGGCACAGGGTCAAAACTGTCATGTTTCTCATTGTACTTTTCGGGAAAGGGCCCCCCGGATGGGATGGGTCTTTGCAAAAAAAAGGGCAGCCGGTTACGCCGGGAAAGGGACTTTGGGTTCTTTGGGAAGGTCTAAAAGTCATTTTGCCCAATTCAAAGCATTTTTTTGGAATTTTTGTTTTTTTTTATTTCTTCCTTTCAATTTTTTATCTTTGTCTTGCAGTTTTCCTTGGCCACAGGTCTTGACTGTGTGGGCGGATGAGGCCCTTGTGGGACTTAAACTAATCAGCCCGTTTTGGTTTTCTTGGGAATTAGTTTTGATGCTTTTGTCGGGGGGTGGGGTAGGTACACTTTTTACTGGGATCCGGGAACCCCGGGTTTTTTCATATTATTTTGCCTCTGGATTCCTTACCAGGTATCCATTGGTTTCTAAACCCTGGTTAAACTCATTTGTGTCGAAAAAAAAAAGACAAAATTGTAAGGGGAAAAAGGAAAAAAGGGGGTTTACCTTCGTTAGATTTCTCGCCCACTGCTTCCACTCTGTGGACCCTCTTCTTCAGCTGCCAACTCACCCTTGAACTTTTGGACCCAATCCTGTTTCCATTCTTTTTTGGGTAAATCCCCTGATTATCTTCTGGATGTCCTATGGAGGAATTTTAAGGAAAGGGAGCATTTCGGGGTTCCGGATGTAGTTCATAATTGCTGAAGTCGTTCTCAGGTGGGAGGCAAAAGGGTGGTTTTTGGTATTTTCAGCTAATGCCCCAAAGGGGGGTAAAATTCTCTGTTGAATTGCGGGGGGGATAAGGGGTTGGTGCATGGGGGTTTTAAAACCAAGTGGGGTGGGGAAGGAGCGCACACTTGCGTTGTTGACTTTTATGACCTTTTTGAACGATCACCCCAAACTAAGCTTTTGGTACATGTTTAAGGGAAGGGGAGGGAAACCAGGTTATCTATTAGGAACCCAGCCAACTTTTTTTGGATTCAGGTTTTTCCATTGTTTGTAGGTCGTTCCCCCACATCCTCTGGGCATGCGGCTTTAGTTAGGCTTTTCTGGGCAGGTTTTAAAGGCCACCGCTCCCTAGCTCCTTTGGTGGCCTACCATGGGAAGCCCCGGATGGGCAATAGTTCCCCGAGATGGGAGTTGTTGTGGGGACCTTCGCAGCCCACCGGGTAGAGAGTGCAAGATTTGTGTAGTTTTTAGCACCCTTCCCTCATTGGAGAGGGGTGCTCCTTGGGGTACTGGGGGGAATAGAATCCTCGGCTCCACTGGGGCCCTTTCCTGGATCTTTCACAACTGGTACGTTTCTGTTCCAGGAGGAGGGGAACTCTGTGTTTTCAGGGTTTCACAGACAAACATTGCAGGGGGAGTTCTGACCTGCCAGAGCCCCCCCTGTGCAGCACTCCTCCAAGTACTCTGGATTTTTATCCCGCTTTTTGGGAAAAATCCGCCGTATTTCGTACAAGCAAGGGGCTGTTTTTTATGTTCGGCCGCTCCCTTTCTCTTTTTTTTATAAAGGCTGCTATCCAACTTTCTGCATGTTTTTCCCGGGGCACGGACGGCTTTTAACTTTTTGGGATTTGGGAAGGAACAGCACCACTCTGCAGTTGGCCGTCTCGCTCCGGGAACGGGGGTTTTTCATTTCCTCAAAGGGGAAACCGAGCTTTTCGCTTGGACTTTTTGACCTGGTCGTCCGGGGATGCCGGTTTTGGATTGCTTGGGTTTTTTTGAAACCCGCGGATGGAGTTTTCGGAATGAGGCACGCTAGCGGGGCACAATTTAAAAGTTGAAACCGGTCCCTTGTGGGGTTCGGCACCCCTCCCCTCGTATTTGCTTTTCCCATCTTGATCATTTCCCCCGTTTCTGTTGGGAAAGGGTGGACCCGGGTTTGAGGAGTCCCCACACAAAGCCCCTTTTTTAAACCTATGGTTTTGGCCCACACTTTCAATATTTTTTAATAATTCTTAAGTTCCGCAGTTTTCACTTTGGCCACTAGGCCTAATAGTTTGACACTTCCTGTTCTGTAGAGAGAGATTCTCAGTTGTCTGCTCATTATCAGCACAAAGAGGGTCAAACTGAAAGGAGACACCAGTGTGAATAGAAAACAGAGGATCTACCAGTCACAAGAGGAGATAGTCACAGTTCACCCTTGCTTTACAGTAGCTTCATGCACATAGGAGACTTAAGACTGACTCAGTCCCATTCACTTCTATACGAGAGTTTTCTAGTCTGTGACCCGGGGAAAAAAATCAGTGTGCATGGAGGTGAAAGGGTGAAGAGAATACCCACTATGACATCCATATAACTCGCTAGGGCAAATGGCAGAAAGTTGTCTTATCAGGAACTCACAACCATGGCAAATGTACAGACTGGGTTCCCAGGGGTCTATATGAAGGCACCATATTCCACATTATAAATGGGGTCTTTAGAGAAGAATACCAGTCATGCCATGTATCATGCCGAATTTTTCTTCTTGTGTAGTTGATAGGAAAAATGTCTTCTGTAATACTCACTATTGACATATTTTGGTTCTGTAGGCATCCTATTAGGAATCTGTGCCACATGCATCCACAATAGAGCTGTGTACATAGGGGCAGGTCAATGTCCAAATAGAATTGGGGCAACTAAAAATGTCTCTAAATACCTTTCTGTGGACCTCAATTCTGAACACAATTTTTCCACTTTGCATCAGGTTGGAAACTGAGACGCTTTTAGTTCATTTTTTGCACCTGCATCAAGAAGTAATAAATCTATAGAGCTTCCAGATTATCCAGGTAATTGGCCTCAAGGTTGTGAAATCATCTCATCAACTTGTATGGACTCAGGAGACAATCCTAATCGTAAGGTGGTTGTTCAGGTTCATCAGTGATCTTAGCTTTTTATGTTTTGAAAAATCCTTTTTGATACCATAGATGGAACCGGCCCATCTTTTAGACCCTGCATCTGCTATTTTGGGCTCAGTCACTGGGTGGTCTCCCGTTCACCCTTTTCATTGTCTCCTCTGTAACTGGTTTAATAGGTGAGGTAATCTCAAGCCATTGCAGCCTGGTACCTCTTGACTTTCTTGCAAACACAGATTCCTCTTGCCTTACTGCTCTGTATAGTCAGGGATTATATTCATTATCTGCTTTGTGTACATATAACAATATATTCTGACCCTGAAAGACGTCTCTTGGGCTTTAACAAAATTGACACAGCTAATCAAACAGAAAGAAACTGTAGTGTTAGTCCTCCAGAAGTATTGGTGAAAACACTGAATTTATTGATGACCATATAAACGTTTTTCCTAAATGCTGTGCCTTTGTCTTTTTGGGTCTTAAGTCTGCTCAATGTTTTGTTCCTCATGTTGGAATTGTATCCATCCCTATTGTTTTTAGTGGTCGTCGACTTCCATTTTTCTCTTCAGCTCTTTCAAGCACCCTTGTTTTGTGCAGACACCTGGGTGCCCCCATAGTTTGCCCGAAGTAAGATGACTTAATTAGTTGGATAACCTGGCAGCGAGTGCTCAGTTACCCCTGCATATAAAATCATTGGGCTGCCCATGTAATGCATGGATCTTTTGGATCTTCACGAGCAAGAGACGTTCTTTATAGCTTATATATGGTTCGAATGAAAGTAAAGGGGCCCCTTCTGTTAATTCAGAATTTCCTAAGGCTTTGTTCACATTTGAGATGTTTCGTCATAGGAACAGAAAACCATTGAATATCAGTGGTGCTTTAGCCATTACGTGATGGACACCAATGGTACACAATAGACCCCATGGACTATATCATCTTTTCTTCCCTTTTTTTTTTCTTTTCCTTGTAAGTTTACAGCAGAGGC
Source organism: Phyllomedusa bahiana (assembly GCA_025379985.1). Taxonomy (NCBI): domain Eukaryota; kingdom Metazoa; phylum Chordata; class Amphibia; order Anura; family Hylidae; genus Phyllomedusa; species Phyllomedusa bahiana. Next base: position 4,909 of record JAODAL010029870.1, on the reverse strand, counting down.
TCTCAACGGAAAGTTTGACAAAATTATGAATGCAGCCCAATAGTGGGTTTTAGTCTACACAGTTCTTATCTATATGAGGTTACTAATAAAAGCTTTCTAAAAAAAAAAAAAAATGGAATCCTGGTCCATTCACACCTGCATCATCATTTCCATTTATAAAAATAGCAGCGTGCTGGATCTGCCAATCTATGGGCACCAACCATTCACATTGACTTGGGGTCCATCAGGTTCCATGTTAATACCGTTGTTTTGGTTGGAAGAATAGAGCTGCATGCTGCTCTGCTTGTTTCGTCAAATATACAGAATCTATTACAGAGGCAATGAACAGCAGATGTGGACAGTGTGTTACTTTGGGAAACCATACATATAAATTTGAGGATAAATGTTGGTCACCATTGGTATAAGTTTGCACATAACCCAGTGTCTTTGGTTATTTTTCAGTAGCACCTTTTCATGTATTTGGACTTGTGGGCAGCTAATTCCTGTAGAGTTCCTGCTTATTGGAGGTGTAGAACAAGGTAATTGGACAAGGACTTTTAGGACCTTTATAAAGTCGCAAAATTTTGTTGTTATTGGTTATTGGGGGTAGAAACAAGGAATTGGACAAGGCCTTTTTGGGACCTTGATGAAAGTAGCTAATTCCTGTAGTGTACCTGTTTATTGGAGGTGTACAACATTGGACAAGGACTTTTAGGACCTTGATGAAGGCCACTACACTACAGGAATTATCTGCCTTCATCAAGGTTCTAAAAGTCCTCATCCAATGTCCTTTTTCTACACCTTTGATAACCAGGTACACTACAGGAACCGGTTGCCTTCATCAAGATCCTAAAATGCCTTGATCAATGTCCTTGTTTTTATCACCTTCGTTGACCGGTACATACAGAGGACTGGGTGACTTCATCAAGATCTAAAATGCCTTGATCAATGTCCTTGTTTTACACCTTAGCTGATGACTGGTACACTACAGGAACCGGTTGCCTTCATCAAGATCCTAAAATGCCTTGATCAATGTCCTTGTTTTACACCTTCGATGACCTGGTACACTACAGGAACCGGTTGCCTTCATCAAGATCCTAAAATGCCTTGATCAATGTCCTTGTTTTACACCTTCGATGACCTGGTACACTACAGGATTTACTGAAGTTATCAATGTAGAACAAGGACATTGGATAAGGACTTTTAGGACCTTGATGACGGCAGGTAATTCCTGTAGTGTACCTGGTCATTGAAGGTGTAGAACAAGGAATTCTGATCCTTTTCTTGAAGGAAGCTTGCCAGTCTTGGGTTGGTTGAAGAACATCTGTTCATGCTAATTAGATCAATAATATGCTCATCTGACTGTAGCATTTCTGGTGAAGACTATCCAGTATTTGCACTGGGGAACATGGGAATGAGCCATCCTGGAATCTGGAACAGGTGCTCAGAGCTAAAACCAAGATAGATTGGTTTCTTTTGTACAGAAGGGCAGAAGACAAAGAGCTTGTATTTTTTTACAGGCTTGCATTGTGTCAGGGCTTTGCAAATAAAAGCAACTTCTATTACACACGTTTATCACTTGGATTTCGGCTGTTTACAAGCAAATACCACAGTGTTATTAGCAGAGCACAGAATGTCTTATGGGAGCTTTACTAGAGTAATGGACAAACTGGCGCAAACAATCTACTACAAAGCCCATCATTCTAGGTCTTTTTTTTATTTTTTTAAAGCATTTGTCCATCATTTAGTTTGCGGTGGGATATGTATTCAATGGCTTTGACTTCTAATTTTACTAGAAGACCATTCAAAGCTATGCTCCATGTATCCCCCCTGAGCATTATTGGTGACTGCAAAGGGGTTCTCTCAGGACAACAACCACTGTCTATATGTCGCATAATGGCCTATGGAGATAGATCCTGTTCTCAGGCGCTCATGTCGTTACATTACCTGACTACTTATTTGAATGGTCACTATGTAATGTTCTATGCACCCTGAAAAGACCAGTTCAAGGGAAATGTATATCTAGACACTTTCAACCTTGGGCTCAACTGCTGATCATGGGTGTTGTAGCAGGTCAGAACTTCTGTCCTTAGCAGATAGCTACCCCAGCTTCATTTTAAAGGGGTTTTGACACTTGGAAAGTTTTCTGTGGAGGCCAGATTGTAGTAAGCTTTGAGCTGGCCTCGGAGAACATGGAGAGGGCCGCACTTGCATGGTTCTTCCCATTCTCTTTTTCTCTTCCCATTCCAAATATAGCTGAACCAGTGTGTTCATTATATGGAACTCCTTATACATTAATAGAGAGATGCATAAACGTGGCCCTCTCTTCATTCACTTAGACTGACTCGTAGCGAATTACACGCTGACCTCCACAGGAGGCTTTGCCAAATAGTAACACCGCCATAAAGAGAGGTTGGCCTTATTAGAGACCACTTCGCAGTTTTTCCTTTGCGTTAGGAACTTCCGTTCTGTATAATAAATCACTAAATCATCCCACAATTAGAGTATGACACATTTCGACATGGTTCTGCATCTACCTTGGTTGGTTCTTCTGCCTTCCTAGATCATCTCCTTTGTCACTGGTTTGTGAGGACCACTTCTTGAAATAAAAATAGACATTCCTCAAGGTTGAGGAACCTAGTCCAGATCGTAGTTCATTAACCACTGGAAGTCACTTCCAGGATTTGTTTTCTCGTATCTGCATAATTTTTTATGTCTTTGAGGACGGTCTGTAGTCAGTCGAAAACCATGTCGAATATGTTTGAATAATTTCTCCCCCTGGAAAATAAGTCCCACCAGGTCATGGATGTTTATGGGGTATTCCGCATGGAATGCTATAGCTCTACCTGGTCCGTGTAGACAAGGGGTGTCGAATTAATTTACACAAGGGCCACATCAGCATTATGGTTGCCCTTAAAGCACCGTGGTTTGCCATGTGGTCAGTAAAAAGACAAGCTGTTCTTTAAGGTTGTCTAATAACCAGCCCCTGGCACCTCTTTAGCTCTGGGCTTTCTACTTTGAAGGGTGACCTGGACAGCCCCGTCAAGACCTGTGCCACCTCATGGTTTCTCAACAGAGCGGTGTGGAGGTGTATGCCAGAGCTCCAAATCCATTATGGAGCACACTCCTTGCGCTGGCACTGCCGCCACCTCTACCAAGCGCTGGCTTTCTAGGGAAAGTGGAGAGCTGTTCATTCTGCATCAAGATCTTGTTCTTCCCTGCCCGCTGTGTCCAAGATCTTGAGGGCCACGTAAACGGACGCGGGCCTTGTGTTTGACACATGGTGTAGACTGAAAGCTCTAATACAATGGTACTATAAGCTGGAATACAATCTCCCATCTCCATGTCGGGAGATGGAGATGACCCTGAGCTGTGAGTCGTCTCATTCAGCATTAGGGACAGAGATCTGCAAGGCCCCAAACCTACAGGATAGATCCTTAAGGACCTTCTGTATTCCAGTTACGGTGTTGTCGGACCATTGGTCTTGGCTCATGCTGTTTGCATGGACCACTTGGTGGTGCTCTTGTATCGCTGTCTCATATCATACTCCCGTTACACTTTGGCAAACTCTCGTTATTGTTTAAACATATTTCAAATGACTATATCTTTATGAAAGGGCATAGGAATGCTACTCTGTATGCAGATTACATGCTTCATTGACAGCGCTTCCTGATCCTGGGACGGTAAGAAAAAAGAAAAAAAAAAAGGAATCTGAAATGGCTTTTAACGCTGGCCACACACATTATACACTATTTGCAACAATATTGTGGTGGTTCTGTATAGAAGCGTGTGCCGACAAATAGGAGGTACGTGCAGGGAACTTCACAAAATAATCTGGCTTCTTACTTCATGACTTGTGCCATAGGCATGTTTGCATTAGTAAATACTGCATCTCATTGGGGAGAATGATCACCATGTTGGGGTGTGAGGATTTAATCGCCTTTTACACCTCACAGGGTATTTTGCATGTAAACAAAAGCTTATGGGAAAGAACCGAAGAGCTCAACAGCGACATTACTCCTCCGAAGGCACAATCTCCTCTCACCTAGCCAGCCAGTAGGTTCTTCTCCGCACTGATGAGGGGCAAATGCCCCGAAACAGTTGCCTGTACATGAGCTTCACTGGCAATGGCTTAAATCCTTTTTACATTGCATGGCTCTTGTGAGTCATATGTGAATTGAGGATTTCTACATCCAATAGATGGCGCTGGCGAGCTCTTCAGCGCTTTCCCATAAGCCTTTGTTTATTGGTAAATAGTGGTGATCCCCAATCTGCATTATGCAGTCCCTCTGTGACTCCACCTGGAAATGCATAACTCAATTGACAACCATTGGTTTCTTACCATTTTTCTTGTAAATGAGCGTGTACCTGCATGCAGACACTGACCAATCACTGTCTTCCATTTGAGACTGTAGGATACACCCTTTTGACAAGCGGAATGGTAACGCCCTGTTGTCAGTTTCCAGGAAGAATAGCACAATGCACAGATTTTCAGAAGAAATTGCTGTAACATTATTTCTTGCTTAAAGGGCTCCAGTCCTTCACGAAGCAACATTGGATATATAGTAACTGTAGAACATTTAGTTTGGCTGTATAGGGTTATTTTGGGTTATTCGGTTTTGCTTCTTTGTGTAACATCATGGGAAAGACTATAGAAATCAGCCAAGATATTAGGAAGAGAATTGTGGACTTGCACAAGTCTAGATCATCCTTGGGTGCAATTTCCAGATACCTTGTTCATCTGTACAAACAATTATATGCAAGTACAAACAAAATGGGAATGTCCAGTCATCATACCGCTCAGGAAAGAGACAAGTCGTGGGCCGAGATGAATGCATTGAACCAACATGTGATATCAATCCCAGAACAAAAGCAAAAATCCCCTTTTGGGGGGCCGGGGCTGGTAAGATCGTATCATTATCTCAGTGAA
>JAODAL010029869.1:0-50898 GCA_025379985.1 Phyllomedusa bahiana | reverse complement strand
AAAAAGAGGAAAACATTCAAATCTTTACAGAAGTGATCTCCACAAAGCAGGAAATCTCCACTCACTATAAGGTGCTGTGGCCACGCTGATAACTGCACAATGTCATATATTTTATACACATTTTTTAATATGGATAGTGATATAGAATTTTTTTTTTTTTTTTTTAATCTTAAATGTTTAACATAAGAACAGGACTTTAACAGGAAGTCTGTTTCCTGCTGAAACATTTTACTTTACAACCATTTTTAGTTCTCGCACAACACAAGCTGTATTATGTCAGGTGGCGGTGTATTGCTGCAACCATTGGAGGGTTTAATCCCATTGTTTGCTTTTCTACTCTTAATCGGAAAGCAGCCGGGGGTTCGGAAATTTTCCCCAAAATTTAGTGCTGAGACACGGGGTTTAAGCAGCAATCAGCACACAGAGGATCCGCACTCATGACATGGGGGTTCCCCCTGTTTTCTTCCTCTTTTGAGATTAGGCATCTTTTGTTTTCATAAAATAAGTAAAATGTCACCATTCGCATTAGTTGTCACATGTTTTGGAGGTATGGGGTATGTGCGACCTGTCTTCAGGTGTGTATCCGTTTTCCCCGCCATTTGCACCTTTGGTTTGGGTATCGCGCCACATATACCGGTGTTGTCTTTACCTGCCACCACATGTATCCAGTGTGTATCGGTAACTGCTACTATATGTCTTCAGTGTCTATTCAGATCTGCTGCCACGTGTATCTGGTGTATATTATTTTGCCACAGTTCGGGAAATTATTATTTTGTGCCACATGTTCCGGGGTGTATCTTTTTCCACCAAGTATCCGGTGTGTTCGGGTATTTGCCGCCACATGTATCTGTATGTGCTGCCACATGTATCCGTCGCCACATGTGTCCTGTGTGTATCGGTACCTGCCACCAAATATCAATTTAGAAAGGTGTTACAAATAAATTACTGTGTTTGAAATCTTGTGGATCCCAAACACAGTAAAGGTGCTTTCACACAAGGCGTTCTTGGTGTGTATTTTGCAGGAAAGCACAGTAATTAATGCTATGCATTTATGCAAAAAAACGCGTCAAAAGAGGCACCAAGAATGCACGGTGTGAAAGCAACCTCATTGATTACTCACTTGTAAAAATTTTTAAAAATGGTTAAGAAAGAAAAAGCTTCTGGAAATAAAGGCTTTTAATTGGTTTGCTATCCAAGTGAAAAAAGGCACCAAAAATGCCACCAAAGCACCCTAAATAGTAATCTATGGATAGTGCCAATGTATACCACAGAACTTTACAAATCAGAGTTGCAGAAACTAAATTCATTGCAGAATGACAAACTCGCAGTTCAAGAAATAGGTGTGACTGCTCTTCCAACGAGAGCTTACAATCTATGAGGAGATAGAGAAGACAAGAGGGGGAGGCCCTGATCAAAAGCTTCAATTTAAGAGGAATAGGGGAGGACCAAAGGTTGAGGGCCCGATCAAAGAGCTTAAATCTATAGGAATGGGAGGACACCAGATGAGTGGGGGCCCTGGTCAAATACTTCAAATGGAGACGGGAAATAAAAAGAAGGGATTAGGACCCTGTCCACAAGAGCTTACAATCTATGCGGAGATGAGAGGACACCAGAGGAGTTAATGGTGAAAAAAGGAAAATGCGGGTGGTGATCAAAAATTTGTCATCCAACAATGTACTCTTCGTTCCTGTTGAAGGGGTTGCTAACTTGTGTGCAGGAATGTACTAAGCAATCACCCCCCCTCATGAAAAGGGGGGAGTGGGGAGGTAAATTTTAAATTTTCCCCTGGTGGTTTTCTCACATAGGAATGGATTTTGGACCTGCCTCTGTTACCAGTAAGTATGACCTCCTTTCTCTGATTTTTCACAGAGTGTGTTTTTAGGGCATGTTTAAAATAAAATATGAATTGGGAATTAGCCTGATGTTTGTAGCTAGCTTATTCCAGAAACCTGGTGCAGCATGAGAAAAGCCTTGCAGGCCTCAGTGGGAAGTTCAGATCATGGTGGATGTTACCCTTTAGATCATTGGCAGAATGGAGAGCAAGGACATAAAGGGGGAAACCTGTTTCACTCATTTTTTTTGTATAAGGTTTTTGATCTTTGTTTGAATTCCCCCCTTTATCCTCCCCCCCCTTTATTAATCCAAACCTGAATTTCATAAATTTAGTTTTTTATTCCTGTAAAACGCCATAAGTGTTAAAATAGAAGTGAAATGTGAAAACCCACTACTTTATGACTCTGGTGATCTACAAAACTATCGATCCCAAATGTGGATCTAAAGTACTATATGAGTGTACAGCAGGGATCCGGGCTGAAGAAGGGCTATTCTGAATGCAGACTCTGTCAGAACGGTTTCCAGGTGTCGTATTTATGGGGCCGTGATGTTTGGCACAGGGGGAAAGGACCACCCCTTTCTTAGGGACATACAAAGCTTGGGGAGTGCAGAAAACTCGCCCATAAAGTTGACCCTCTTTTTAGAAATCCATCACTGATTTGCATATAGAAATGCTTTTTTCTTGGGGCTACGTTGGTAACCCGTATAAAATAATCTCGGGCCCACTTTCTCCCCTTTTTGAGGGTCCCCCATCCTTCTTTTCTTTCCTTGGGAAAATACTGTTAAGGTCTTTCTTTTCTTTCGCAATACTTTTATGGTTTTTTCACTGGCGGGTTGTACAATACATCAGGTGGGGACTGGGGTTTGGGGGGCCCACAGGGAAAGATCTGGGGGGCCCACACTTGTACATGAAAATATTAGGGGCCTCTGGGAAAAATTTTCCCCCAATTTTTCCAAATGTGTGCAAAACGCTATTTGTGTATACAATAGCAAGTGAGACACACTCTGATCCCCCTCGCCCATTTTCTGGCTTTTCTCACAGTAATGGTCCCTCCTATCCTCCACCCCCAACAAACCACCCACCCCCCAACAAACCCCCCCCCCCCCACATCAATATCCCCCCCCACCCACATACATATCCCCCCCCACCCACATACAATATCCCCCTCCACCCACATACAATATCCCCGCCCCCCACATACAATATCCCCCTCCCCTCAAATATCCCCTCCACCCCAAACAAATCCCCCTCCCCCCTCATAAAATACCCCCTCCACCCACATACAATCCCCCTCCCCCACCCTCATACAATATCCCCCTCCACCCAAAAACAATATCCCCCCTCCCCCCACTACAAATCCCCCCCACCCACATACAATTCCCCCCCACCCACATACAAAACCCCCTCCACTCCAAAAATATCCCCCCCCCTCACATAAATATCCCCCCCCACCCCCATACAATATCCCCCTCCACCCAAACAATATCCCCCTCCACCCACATACAATATCCCCCTCCACCCTCATACAATATCCCCCTCCACCCGCATACACTATCCCCCTCCACCCGCATACAATATCCCCCTCCCCCCCCAAACAAAAACCCCCCACCCCCCAACCCAAACCCCCCCCACCCCAGACCAGAACCCCCCCCCCCCAAACAACAACCCCCCCACCCTCAAACCAAAATCCCCCTCCAAACCCCATGACCAAAATCCCCCTTTTCCCCCCCGCAAACAATAACCCCCCCCCCCCACAAACAATACCCCCCCCACGTTTTCCCCTTTTCACCCACCTCCCCCAAAAACCCCCCCTTATAAAAAAACACCAGCAAGAAAGAAAAAATGTAACTCCTATACAAAGGGGCCAGGGGTTTCCCCACTCTTACAATCAGGGGCCAAATGGGACACTGCCACTATACCCCGCACCGATAAAACCTACAACACGCCCTATAAGAAACCACATAAGGTCAACACCAGCTCAGGTATAACCTACAACACCCCCATATAGAACCAATGGGAATCAACCCAGCTGGGTATAACCTACAACACCGCCATATAGAGACACATACCCAACACCGGGTCAGGTATAACCTACAACGCCATATAGAAAAACCACAGGGATGACAGACACCAGCCAGGTCAATCACTTACAATAAAAAAATAACCCTTGATGTCAGAACTCCCCAAGAGTCGAGTCTTTTTCTTCTGAGCCCTTCTCTTTCCCCCTTCCTTTGCATCCGTTCCACAGCCATTGTTTTTGTCCGGGCCAAAACTCACCCCTCAGAAATTTCCACAAAAATCTTTTAATCCTCAATTTTCCAGCATCCTTTACCTATTCCCACCTCTGTATAAAATACCCAGGGGTTGGGGGAGGGGGACAAAAACCTATATCCTAAAGGGTTTTGGGGGTGGGGGGAGGCCCCCGGGAACTAATAGGCCCTATTTAGGTGGAGACCCCCCCTGATAAGTTGGGGGGGAGCCCCGGCGGTGGGGGAACCTAAACGGGGGATTTTGGTAAAAGGGGCCCCAGTAAAATAAGCAGGGGGTTAGGGGAAAGTAGTCTACAGGTGGTTTTGGAAGTTAGGGGGGGGGGTTTTTTTAGGGGGTGTTGGCGAGTCCCAATTTTGTTGGCTGTAGGTAGGGGGTTTCCCAAGTTAGGGAATGTAGGTATTAGGGTCCCCTTTAAATGGGTTGCAAGCAGTTAGGGACCCTCTTTAGGTACTATACAGACAGGGGTCCCCCTTTAGTTGTTATACAGACGGGGGTCTCCTTTAGGTAGTCTACAGGGATTTAGGGGCCTCCTTAGGTAGTGTGCAGGAAGTCAGGCCCCCCCCCCTTTAGCTACTGTGTAGGTAGTCAGAGCCCCCTGTAGGTAGCCAGAACCCCCCTTGTAGTCAGGGCCCCTTGTAGGTAGCCAGAACCCCCCTTGTAGTCAGGGCCCCCTGTAGGTAGTCAGGACCCCCTTGTAGGCAGGGCCCCCTGTAGGTAGTCAGGGCCCCCTTGTAAGTAGTCAGGGCCCCCTTAGATTGCCAGGGCCCCCTTGTAAGTAGTCAGGGCCCCCTTAGATTGCCAGAGCCCCCCATGTAGGTAGCCAGGGCCCCTCATGTAGGTAGCCAGGGCCAACCTGTAGGTAGCCAGGGCCCCCCTATAGGTAGCCAGGGCCCCCCTTGTAATCATGGCCCCCCCCCTGTAGGTAGCCAGACCCCTCCTTGTAGTCACGGCCCCCTTAAATAGTCAGGGCCCCCCTGTAGGTAGCCAGGGCCCCCCTTTTTAGGTAGTCAGGGCACCCTTGTAGTCAGCCAGGGCCCACCCTAGTAGCCAGGGCCCACCTTAGTAGCCAGGGCCCCTCTTGTGCAGGGCCCCCTCTTGTAGCCCAGGGCCCCTCTTGTAGCCATGGCCCCCTCTAGTAAGCCAGGGCCCCTCTAGGTAGCCAGGGCTCCCCCTAGTACCAGTGCCCCCTTGAGCCAGGGCCCCCCTTAGTAGCCAGGGCCCCTCTTGTAGCCAGGGCCCCTCTTGTAGCCAGCCCCCCCCCCTAGTAGCCAGGGCCCCTCTTGTAGTCAGGGGCCCCACCTTGTAGTCAGGTCCCCCTCCTTGTAGTCAGGTCCCCCCGTGTAGTCAGGGCCCCCCCTTGTAGTCAGGCCCCCCCCTTGTAGTCAGGGCCCACCCCTTGTAGTCAGAGCCCCCCTAGTAGCCAGGGCTCCCCTAGTACAGTGTCCCCCCCTAGGTAGCCAGAGCCCCCCTTTGTAGCCAGTGATCCCCCCTAGGTAGCCATTTGCCCCCCTTTTAGCCAGGTAGCCCCCTTAGCCTGTGCCCCCCATAGTAGCCAGGGCCTCCCTAAGCCAGTGTCCCCCCCATAGTAGCCAGGGCCTCCCTTAGCCAGTGTCCCCCCCATAGTAGCCAGGGCCCCCCTTAGCCAGTGTCCCCCCCCCATAGTAGCCAGGGCCCCCCCTTAGCCAGTGTCCCCCCCCCAGTAAGCCAGGGCCTCCCTTAGCCAGTGTACCCCCCATAAGAGCCAGGGCGCACCTAAGCCAGTGTCCCCCCCCCCCCCCCATAGTAGCCAGGGCCTCCCTTAGCCAGTGTCCCCCCCCCCATAGTAGCCAGGGCCTCCCTTAGCCAGTGTCGTCGTCCCCCATAGTAGCCAGGGCTCCCTTAGCCAGTGTCCCCCCCCCCCCTAGTAGCCAGGGCCCCCCTTAGCCAGTGTCCTACCAATGTAACCAGGGCCCCCCTTAGCCAGTCCCCCTTACCCAGTGTCCCCCCCATAGTAGCTAGAGCCCCCCATAGCCAGTTTTCCCCCCCATAGTAGCCAGGCCCCCCTTAGCCAGTGTCCCCCCCCCCATAGTAGCCGGGGGCCCCCCTTACCAGTGTCCCCCCAAAGTTGCCAGAGCCCCCTTAGCCATTTGTCCCCCCCATAGTAGCCAGAGCCCCCCTTAGCCAGTTTCCCCCCCATAGTAGCCAGGCCCCCCCTTAGCCAGTGCCCCCCCCCTAGCCAGTGCCCCCCCTACCCCATAGTAGCCAGAGCCCCCCTTAGCCAGTGCCCCCCCGTCCCCCATAGTAGCCAGAGCCCCCCTGTAGGTAGTTTAAAAAAAACAACAACAAATAAAACACTCAATCACTTACCTGTCTCCGGCTCCCGTTCCGGCTCGCGCTCCTGGCCAGTCCCGGGTGCTCTCTGCCGGCTCCGTACTGGCGCCCTGCATAGGCGGCGCGGTGAAGTGACACCCCCGCGCCGCCTACCACAGCCGTAGGCGCCGGCGCCCAGCAGGCTGACGGCCTAACGCGTGCAGCCTGCCGGGGAGATCAGCGGAGCGCAGCGCTAGTGGCGCTGTGCTCCGCTGACACCACGCAGCCCCGGGAGCCGGGGACATTAGTCCCCAACTCCCGGGCCGTTCTCTGAGCGCTTGTTTTATATATATTATAAAATATATATTAATAAATATATATAATATATATATATATATATATAATATATATATATATATAATTATCAGTACATCAGTATATGAGCAGTTCATTCATCTCTTATTACACCCATCCTACAGCAGGGTGTAATAGCAGCACAAACATGGCAGCTATGGGCACTTTATGTTCTCCAGATGGCATGGCAACCAAACGACAGCCCACGATTTTGTCTTGGGGAGAGGGAAAGAGGAGAGGGTTCCTCGAGGGCTGCAACAGACAACAGCCCCACATTCTAGTCTTTTGATGCCGTGCCATCTAAAAGTGGATGGGATCAGAGCGGTCTCTGATTCTGACAACTAGTGGCTTTTGCCAGCTGTATCTAACAGCTGCTGTGTATGGAGCTCATGGGCCTCATTAACCCTTTTGAACAGTTTGGCTTTAACTGTATGTCCAGTTGTGCAAAGGTGTTAAATCATTTGGTTTTGTGTTGTAATATTCTGACAGATAGATATAGAGCCATATATATATGATGTTGTGATCACTGCTTAAGACTTGATAGAAGATAAACAATTATCAGCAGTTTTTGTTTGCTTTTTTTTAACTATGTTTATTGCGCCATATAAATTACATGTTGTATTCATTCTGGACTATGGCAGAATAGTTAGGGCTCGTTGTTTTCTGGATGATTTTGGTGATGGCAATTCTGGCAATTGTTATAATTTATTTGTTTTCGCTTTATGGCCTCCACCTTGTGGGATCTATAACATGGTTTTAGAGTTCAGGTCATTATCTACGGTATGCTTTGTTTTTTTGTACTTCGGAATAAGGGAGTGGATAGGTAAACCCTAACCCTACCGCATATGGGGCCCTGGAGCAGACGGATGTCACTGCACTTCTTGCTATCCTACTGTGTAAAGGGCCCCAGAGCAGACGGGTTCACTGCACCTCTGCTAACCCTACTGTGTATGGGGCCCCGGAGCAGACGGATGTCACTGCACCTCTGCTAACCCTACGTGTATGGGGCCCCGGCGCAGACGGATTCACTGCACCTCTGCTAAAACCCCACTGTGTATGGGGCCCCGAGCAGACAGATGTCACTACACCCCCTGCTAACCCTACTGTGTATGGGGCCCTGGAGCAGACGGATGTCACTGGTAACCCTACTGTGTATGGGGCCCCGGAGCAGACAGATGTCACCGGCACTCTGCTAACCCTACTGTTAAAGGGACCCTGGAGCAGACAGATGTCACTGCACCTCTGCTAACTCTACTTGTTATGGTGGCCCCGGAGCAGACAGATGTCACACACCTCTGCTAACCCTACTGTGTTTGGGGCCCTGGAGCAGACGGATGTCACTGCACCTCTGCTAACCCTACTGTGTATGGGGCCCCAGAGCAGATGGATGTCACTGCACCTATGCTAACCCTACTGTATATGGGGCCCCGGAGCAGACGGATGTCACTGCACTTCTGCTAACCCTACCGTGTCTTGGGCCCTGGAGCAGACGGATGTCACCGCACCTCTGCTAACCCTACTGTGTATTTGGACCCATAGCAGATGGATGTCACCGCACCTCTGCTAACCCTACTGTGTATGGGGCCCCGGAGCAGACAGATGTCACTGCACCTCTGCTAACCCTCCTGTGTATGGGGCCCCAGAGCAGATGGATGTCACTGCACCTCTGCTAACCCTACTGTATATGGGGCCCCGGAGCAGACGGATGTCACTGCACTTCTGCTAACCCTACCGTGTCTTGGGCCCTGGAGCAGACGGATGTCACCGCACCTCTGCTAACCCTACTGTGTATTTGGACCCATAGCAGATGTGATGTCACCGCACCCCCTGCTAACCCTACTGGGGTATGGGGCCCTGGGTCAGACAGATGTCACTGCACCTCTGCTAACCCTACTGTGTATGGGGCCACAGAGCAGACGGATGTCACAACAACCCCCCTACTAACCCTACTGGGGTTTTGGGGCCTGGAGCAGACGGATGTCATTGCACCTCTGCTAACCCTACTGTGTATGGGGCTTGGAGCAGACGGATGTCATTGCACCTCTGCTAACCGTACTGTGTATGGGGTCAGGAGCAGACGGATATCACTGCACCTCTGCTAACCCTACTTTGTTTGGGGCCCTCATGCAGAAGTTTGTCACTGCACCTCTGCTAACCCTACTGTGTATGGGGCCCCGACGCAGACGGATGTCACTGCACCTCTGCTAACTCTGTGTATGGGGCCCCAAAGCAGACGGATGTCACCGCACCTCTGCTAACCCTACTGTGTATGAGGCCCTGGAGCAGACGGATGTCACTGCTCCTCTGCTAACCCTACTGTGTATGGGGCTCTGGAGCAGACGGATGTCATTGCACCTCTGCTAACCCTAGTGTGTATGGGGCTTGGAGCAGGCAGATGTCACTGCACCTCTGCTAATCCTACTGTGTATGGGGCCTGGAGCAGACAGATGTCACTGCACCTCTGCTAACCCAACTGTGTATGGGGCTTGGAGCAGACGGATGTCACTGCACCTCTGCTAACCCTACTGTGTATGGGACCCCGGAGCAGACGGATGTCACTGCACCTCTGCTAACACTGTGTATGGGGACCGGAGCAGACGGATTTTTACCGCACTCTGCAAACCCTTCTTGGGAAAGGGGCCCTGGAGCAGACAGATGTCACCGCAACTCTGCTAACCCTACCGTGTTTTGGGCCCTGGAGCAGACGGATGTCACCGCACCTCTGCTAACCCTACTGTGTATTTGGACCCATAGCAGACGGATGTCACTGCACCTCTGCTAACCCTACTGTGTATGGGGCCTGGAGCAGCCGGATGTCACCGCACCTCTGCTAACCCTACTGTGTATTTGGACCAATAGCAGACGGATGTCACTGCACCTCTGCTAACCCTACTGTGTATGGGGCCTGGCGCAGTGGGATGTCACCGCACCTCTGCTAACCCTACTGTGTATGGGGCCCTGGAGCAGACGGATGTCACCGCACCTCTGCTAACCCTACTGTATATGGGGCCCCGGAGCAGACGGATGTCAGCACACCTGTGCTAACACTACGGTGTATGGTGCCCCGGAACAAATGAAAAGTCAAACCGCACTCTGCTAACCCTACTGTGTATGGGGCCCTGGAGCAGACGGATGTCACTGCACCTCTGCTAACCCTACTGTTTATGGGGCCCCGGAGCAGACGGATGTCAGCACACCTTTGCTAACACTACTGTGTATGGAGCCCCGGAACAAATGAATGTCACCGCACCTCTGCTAACGCTTCTGTGTATGGGGCCCTGGAGCAGACGGATGTCACCACACCTCTGTTAACCCTACTGTGCATGGGGCCCTGGAGCACCTCTGATAACCAAACTGCATCACCAGGAAAGGCTTCAATTTTCCTGGCAGTATTGGAATTGGGCCTCCACAGATTGGCAGTTGTCTTCTCCGATGAGTCATGTTTCCTGCTTCATGGAACTGCAGAAAACAAATACCTTGCAACTATTGCTGGAAGAACATAAACTGGTGATGCCACTGTTAGGGCCTGTCCTCACGGCACTGGTTTCCAATCGAATTTTCAGTCGGTTTTTGGATTTGAAAACCATCTGTTAACCGGCTGTCAACCATCCACATATTAGTATTCAAATATTACCGCTATTATATGTGAGTGAGAACATACATTTATGGGTCACAAAATTGGGAAGTGCTCCCTGTTTCCCTGAAGTCCATAAACATGCATGCAATAATATGCCGAGACCCAATAGTGTTAAACTCTGTGAAGTTTTCTTTTATTTCATATATTTCATCGCCATACTATTTCAGTTTTATGGCTTAGTTTAAAAGTAGTTACAGCAGTAACAGTCGTAGTAGGTCTCACAAACAAATCTAGGTAAAAAACCTTCAACGACGCTCAGCGGGGTCCCATAGATAGGAGAAGCTTAACAACAGGACCGAACGCTGCACTCATGCAACGTTTCAGGGGATTCTGCCCCCTTTCTCAAGCATGCGCGTTAGATCTTGCTTCCTCCCTTATATTCATGTGAGTATTTAACCCATAAGGTGCTGTATTTATATTAAAAACACTCTAAAGTTCAGCTCCTCGTTAAGTCCATTAGGACTTCTGGAGTCAAGGGTCACTATCCAATACGTCTCCCTTTTTAGCAATTGTACTTTCACTGCTTCTGTTTCATTGGACTTAATCCCTTCAAGTACACACCACCTAAGATCTGATACATTGTGGCGATTTTCAGGTGGACTTTTTTAAATTTTGTAGAAATGCTAGAATAAAGATAAAGAGCCAAGAAAAATGAGGGTAGTTTTAAATTTCCTAAAAACTAAGAGGGAAAAAGTGTTTTTTGATCCGGAAATAGTTAATGCTTTGGAAATTTATTTGAACAACAGTTAAAAGGAGGTATTAAGGATGGCATCAGAAAAAAATCAGGAGGTTATAAACACCATAATTTAAAAAAAAAAGAAAAGAAATTTAAAAGAAATTACAGAAAGATGACAAAGGATTTTCAAAAAAGCAGAAAAGGGGGGGGGCACGGTATTATAAAATCGTAAACAGTATATAGATGAGGCATATGACAACGGGCAGATAGTAAAGTATACCTCCCCCTTGATAGAGATCCGACTAAGAGATTCAAAAACCTAATACAAATACACTAATGAGGCATTTAGTTTTAAAATTTTTTAACAGATAAAAAAGACCTCATGAAGGAAATCACCACGACACCTATTTTGTACCTATCCCCAAAATACCAGATCTTTGTTAACCCCTCCCTGGAAAGACCTATCGTCTCCGGAGTATCAACCTATATTTTGCCGAACCTAACTTGCGATTTTTTATTAGATAGTTTTTTTGGTGCAGAAACAGGTCACGCGACATTCTCACTGTCTTTAAAAGATCCACAAGGCAGTGCCTTAGCGTCGCTAGAAACGATAGATGGACTACTCGGATCTGTTCCTTTCATGCGTTACATTTAGATCATTAATATCCCTGCCTACACGAACTTACCAGTTGAACTAGGGTATGAAGGCTATCCAACGACGGCCTTTACAAGAAGATCCCACATTAAGTAACACGTATTAGGCGGTTTCTCATGACTATACTGGACAATAATTTTAAACAAAAAATTTTTTTTAGGTTCGGATTCCAACTGGTACCCTGCATCAGACTGGAGTATCGTTGGAGGTCGCGACCTGGCGGCCCAGCGCGTATAGCCCTAGGAACCTGAATCTGAATATATGATTAGCTATGAAAATCTCATATGTAATATACGTACTGCAGTTCTCACAAGTACATCGTGAAGCTGGATGAGATATGATGGGATGATGTTTATGACTAATGTGGCGGTCGAGTGCTACAGACAGCCAACTTGATCAACTGATTACTTGGAATATATGAATTCACTCAAGTACCTTCTCATCCAGTTTCACAATGCGAAAAAGAGCCCCAGAGCATACAATACCCTCTGATGGTTGAGATACCATAAGAGATTCAGATGGTTTTACATACCAATTGTAGAGAGGCAATAACGTTAATCCACAAAATAGTTTTCATGCACCCATCCCCAATCTTTAGGCCTGGCCATCTAAAGCGGTCAATTTGTTAGCGCCGCCTAGATGCATTTATGCCTCGCTTCTGATGATTTTAATATATTACAGCTATGAACTCATACTCATCAAAAAATTCACATGAATGTGGCTTCATGACAAAAGTAAGAACTTGAAAAATCGGTAAGCGAGGTGGAACTGGAAATTATCTAAGAGACCAGAATTATTAAAAAGAATGAAGTCAATAAGAACAGGAGAATAAGGGAGTGTTTTAGTATATTAATTATGACCATCAGGCCCAAATTGGAATATCGCTACCCCTCCCCACCAGCCGCTAACTACTCTGTCTTGATCCCGCAATGCACTCATCCGGTTCCGCACCACCCTACACTGCCAAGGAAACTGGCCTTAGCTAAGTCCAAGATGCTACCCTTTCCTATACAGACAATAATCTCAGAGAGTACACAACTCACTCCATATTGTTGCTTCCTCATGTTGGATTCCTACTAACCTGCCAGCGCTTTGACACTTGATGGATAGCCACCATGCTCCCTACGAGATCCTCAGCCACCATTTGGCCTCCAGGACACCGCCTCTCTTCTCGGTTTCTCGTCCCTACCTCTCTGAACATCGCCTCCCTTCAGTGTCTCATTGTTTCTTGACCGTTCTACTTTACTATCCTCTCCCATCTTAGCCTGTTGGTGGTTCCTCAGGAATCAGTTTCTAGGGTCTCTCCTCATTTTCATTGATACACACGCACCCCATTTGCGACAAACCGCAATCTAGCCCATAGATTTATGGCCCTTTCCAGGAGTACCATCTTCTATTGCGGATGACACCCAATTATACACCTTCTCTCCGTGACATCGACTCTCTTGCTGCTACAAACACCAGTGACTGTCTGTACCCGCTGGTCTCTGACTATGTGCTTCATTCTACATCTGAAAACTAACGCCACTAAGAATGAATTTAGTTGTCTCTTCCAGCCATCATACCAACCAACCTCCTCCCGACAGCTATTCTGTTTCTGTATAGTGGTACCAACCATTCTCCATATAGCAGCAGCGCAATAGCCGCCTGTACTTAGGGGTTTTTATTTGATTCTGTCTGACCCTTCTCCTCCAATATATCCAATCCCTTTGCCCCGCTCTGTCACTGCACCTCAAGAGTAATCTCCAAAATCGTCCCATTTCCTCACTGCTCGCGAAACGACTCAAACTCTCATTACTGCCTCCTTATTCTTTCTCGTCTTTTGATCTACTCGCAACTTCAATTTAGACTCTATCGCGTTCTCCTTCTCTGCACAACTCTTCCCTCATCCTATCTTGTCCAGAAGAGCAGCAGCACATGGACTTGTCTTTCTCTCCAGCCGATATACTAGATGCCTCTACCCTCGTGTTCAAGTCCACTGCACTGCCGTATGCCCATCAGAGCTACAGCGACACAGTATAAACTCAGCATTCTACCCATAAAGCATCTCCACAGCGCATGCTTCCTTCCTACATCTCCTCCCTAGTTCTGCTCTTAGCGCCCCGACCCGCCTCCTCATTCCGCACTATCTGGCTGATGATATCAAGACTACATTCTCTCAATCATGAGGCCAGAACCTCCCCACTGCTCGCAAGTCTACAAGATTTCACACGTGCCTTGCACCAATTCTCTGGAATATAGCTACCGCGGGAGGCCTGATCAGGCCACATTCACAACCCTCACAGTTTTAAGGAGGGCCTATGAAAATACATTCTACAGCCTGGACCACCAAGATCCCTATATGTATCACACAATCTGTCACTCTGCACTTGGGCATCTACCAGGCAACATGTATTCGAGCTGTGTATATAGATGGAATGTGCAGGGCGTGGCACGGCTTCATCCATCTTTCATGCAAAACACCCCCTAGTTTAGTGAATATACATGCCAGCGACCATTTGTAAACCTGGCATTCTTACGTATGTTTCACCCTATACACATGCCTAAATAGATCTGTAAGCCTCTCACGTGCAGGCCCCTCCCACTTGTGTCTCATTGTACCCACAGCCCCCCCCCCCCCCCCCCCCCCCCCCCCCCCCCCCCCCCCCCCTATTTTAATGTTTGTAATGACATGTATGCTTTACCTTGAATTGGTTCTAAATGTGACTGCGCCGTAATATGTTGGCTGCTATAGAATTAAAGATTATAAATTTATTCATTATTATTATTATTTTTTCGAAGAATTGGAACATATTTACAAAATGATGAAAAAATTTGGTAAATTGTTTCTCAATACACCAAGATTTATTTTTAAAAGGGCGTACAGCTGTGGTGCCGGACAATATTAATGTCATTCCGATTTAAAAACAAAAGGACAAATACAAAACTGTGTCTACGCACCCACGTAAGAAGCGGAACTTTTCCGTGCAGGCAATCCTGTTTAATTGTTCAATTGCTTCATCGCCATAATCTAAAGGATACTGCAGAGCGTTACAATATAACCATCCAATGAAAGTATATATATAACAATCCCCATTAGAGGCTTTTTCAAATGATGATATCGAAAAGCGGTTATTTACTATGTTGAAAACTGTCCCCATGTGAGACAAATATTACTGATAGGTTCAATGCTATTCAGCGACCATCAGGATAACCGTATTAAGAAACATATAAATCAGTGATATAGAACATACAAAAACAAAGAAACGAAGATTGTGCCTAAAATGTTTTGGTATAGAATTCAGTGAGCGAAGACATCTTTTTTGAAATGGCCCACACTGTAATCAGTATCTATAGGCCATGGATGTGTACCTTGAAGGGATTTTAAGTCCAATGAAACAGAGAGCCCAGTTGAAAGATACATTGCTAAAAAGGGAGACATATTGCGATAGTGAACCCTTGACTCCAGAAGAGTACCTTAATGAGCTTACGACGGAGAACGACTGAACTTACTACAAGCAGGAACTGTTATATTAAACTAACATACAGACACTTATTGGTTAAATCATCTCACATGAATATAAGGGATTGGAACGCAAGATCTAACGCGCGATCGCTCTGAGAAGGGGCAGAATGACTTTATTGGTTCATTTACTCCCCCTGAAACGTTGCCCATGAGTGCAGCGCTTCTTGCGTCCTTGGTGTGGTCTAAGCTTCTGCCTATTATGCGGACGCCGCTGAACGCCTCGTTCGAAATGTATTTACCATTAGATTTGTTTTTGTGAAGATCGGTCCCTACTATGACTTGTATTACTGCCCCTGTAACTCACTTTTAAAACCTAAGCCGCTAAAACTGAAAATAGTATGGCGATGACCAATATATGAAATAAAAAGAAACTTCACAGAGTTTAACACATATTGCAGCCGTATCAGGCACATATTATTGCCCCATGCCATGTTAGTGATAACCATCCACATAGACTTTAATAGCAAATCCCTTAGCTGCTCAATCCTATACAACTAATGTAAAGGAAATCCAGTGTCAATCCGACCAATTACGTGTGAGTGCCGCCAAGAGAATTCTAGAGCTCCAGCTTGCCAGTAAAAAGATCAAATTCGTTATTAATTCAGTTAAAATTGCACTCTACAGCGACATCAAAACACCACCCTGCCGAGCAATGTTGAACCCCTCGGTGTTCATAGACAAACACGTTTCAAACCCAAAGTAATCTTGGTCATCATGTGCGACACCTCGGATTTCCGTTTACGTTGTCAGTTTCTCGCCCTTGACCGGCGGGTGAGCACGGAGGCGCGTTGACGCATCATACAGTAGATCTCAGGAAAGAATATAGTGGAAGCAAGTCCGTGAAGGTGAGCCTTTCAGTTGTTGTAATCTACACAGCTCACATTTTCTGACAGCAGATCTGACCATCTAAAAAACCTTGAACATGTTCAGTTTTCAGTCAGAACATGAACTGTTCATTGCAAACCGCAGCCAGAAACCATTCCCCCCCTTTACTTTCACAAAATGACAACATACGTGCTCAGAGTATCTTCTTTGTCAAGTGCCGCTTTGTTGATGGATCCTTATCTGTCTGGCGGGAAGAGTTCTCTGGGCCACTACTAACTCCACTGTGGAAGGCTGCTCTTTTGAATTTTGCACACAAACTTTACTCCTTTGACAGATCCCATACCACCGCATACATAGCTGATTATATCTCCTCTAGACGCCATGGAGGATGATCTTTAAGAAAGACAATAGCTGACATGTCACATAGGCTAGAAATTGGTAACTTTTGCCTTGAAAGAGCAACGGAACCAGGACTATCAATACTACTACCCCTGCTCTCCTTGCTCCCCACAGACCCACATTGCAGCATGTGGGCGGGCCCATCGGATCGATGTGTGTGTTAGCTACTACTGTACCACTCCAGCAGCTTGTATAGGGATGCAGTCGGCCCTCCCAGATCCCCGCAGCCTGTGACAAGCGCTAAACAGGACCCTACTAGATGGGCACTGTCTGCCGTCTTAGTGCTGTTCACGCCTGCCACTAATGAATTGGTCCTCTCGCGACCGGAACTATCAGATGCCACTGGTCATAATAACTTTGACTCACTCGTGCATATATTGTATTAAAATTAGAGCACCAATTAAATTTATTACAAAAATTATTAAAACCTGTATTTCACATGATGATAGAGTTAGTATTCTCGTGGCGGCCAGTGTGTAGGGCTGTTCTCATTTTTGCAGCTGTGGTTTGTCCCTCCTTTTGCCTGTGCTAGGATCATGGGAGCAGCCTCTACGATGGTTCATGACACAGATGGATAGTTTTCTGTGTTATTTTCTATCTGCATCACAGTGAAGCTGTTTTTCGAGCGTGATATGATGATGAATCTTACCAGTTTCCTGACGCTTGATTCTGGAGCAGCTGTTCCTGTTTTCTTTTGTATAAACTTTTATTGCAGAAATCCTGAACTTTCCACATAATATACTTACTTTCCCATGATGGGGCAGCCCCTATGTCTACGCATTCCATATTGTCAGTGGAGATTATGTCGTTGGCGAGCCAGTCAAGGGTGCCCTCTGCCCTTGTTAACAAGACGCGACAGCTGTCGTTTATTACGTGGTGCTGCACTCTGTGCTATCGGGATAATTTACAGGATGTCGTTTTTTTAAGCAAATGAGCTGCTGGACTCTATGATCACTCTACATGCGCTAGCCATTCCAGGCTCGGTAAGTAATGCGCCCAAGAAGTATCGATAGGCAATGCGGCTACAAATTACTATCATTTGACTAATCGGCTGCGCGAGACCTGCATGGAGGGTGAAATCCCCAACTGCGTTATGGTTAAAACTCCAGGGACCTAAGAATCCCCAAAACTTCATGGATAAAGCTCTGCGGAGATCTGCGGGAGTCCCGAATAACTTTTTTTTTTTTTTTTCCAAAATTAAATTTTTTATTACATTTTACTTATTTTAACAAATACAAATTAATACAGAGTACCATAAGCGTATAGAAATAGGCATAGAGCGAACAAAAAACGAGCGCGGTACCTGACGGTCACAAGTCGTATATAAAAACCTTGGTCTAGGACGGCCCTAAGAAGCAGTAGATAGCAATAGCACTACAGCCCATGTCACATTCCAGCTGAGAATCTCCCCAACTCGGAACTCTCATCTGCCCAATGTTAATCTAAGATAATGTTGCACCTTCACTCTATCCACCCCAAATAACGAGGCGAAATAATCAATAAGACAAAACAGCCTACAGAAAGAAGGGACAAGCGGAAACGGAGAGTGCCTGGCCGAGTCGGCCAGGGAACCCTGCTGGGAAAGCGCGGTGACAGCTTGCTGTGACACAAAGATGGAGACTCAAGTGGGGGTCACTAGACCACCCCCAATTTTCAACGCCCCGGCCGCTCCAGCTTCACCTCGAACTGACCCCACTCACGCTCCAGTAGCCTTAAACCGGCCGGAAGCGCCGAAGCCCTTATAAATATCCAAGGCTTCCACGTCCTATCAAAAACTTCCACAGTTTATCCTCAGCAAGTTATGTCTGCTATCCAATTCCAATCATAAAGGTAACGTGGCAGGCTTACCTCCTCCAATCCCACTTCCAACATCAAGCAGACGGCGGGAGGGCCCCCCCCAAAAAATTGAGGAAGCGGAACGGTTGTGCCCTTCCACTTACCGCAGGCATTATATCGTTTTGGACTGCCTGGAGGAGATGTGTTCTCGTCAACGATTTTTTATATCGTACCGTACAGAGAAGTGAGCCATAAAGTAGTAGCCACAGCCTACCTCGAGTGCTAGGGCTCATAAATGACCCCCTCGCTACAATCCTGAATGGCCTGCCAGCTGACCTTTATCCAAAGTCCTGCAGGCCCCAATCCCCACCAGATATGTGTATAGTTCCGACCTCTTTGCTCTCTAAATCATCCCATACAGACATCCGCGGAGCATTTGGGTGTCCACTTGATGGAGTTGGACGACCTGAACCCTATACCACGCAGAAAGATTATTATTACTTATTATTTATATATTTTGAGCGCCCTTGGTTCCAGGCGCTCTTGATACATTCAGCGTTTCATATTCACTACACATAGGTCAAACAAGCCTACAAGGTGACAATGATTCATTAATAAAACTGGAATACAGAAGGGAGACGGTACCTGCCCGTTGCTAGGGCTTACACTCTAAATCGGAAAGGTGGAAGAGACAGAAGGTGCCAGGGGCAGACAATGGTTGATGGATAGTAAGTGTATGTGACGGCAGGAGTGTATTGTGGGTTGTAGGCCAAATCACTGAAAGAGATTGGGTTTTAAGGTTGCTTTTGAGGCTGTGTGAGAGGTGGGGTGAGACGTACTGATGTGTTGCGATGGCAGTGAGCTTCAGCACTTGGTGGGTGAGGACACAAGGGAGAAGTGTTGGAGGCGGTTTGTGGAGAGGAGCCGCCCCCCCCACTCCGCCATCCCAGCCCCCCCTGTACTCATGCACCCGTCCCCCATACCCTCTACCTACCATAGACCCTCCCCCCACCCCAACCCCTCTCTGAGCCCCAGCCCCCTCACCCCCAGCTATGGCCTAATCGCCATGCCCATCACCCACAGGCCCAAGCCCCCCGCTGATAAGGGGAGAGCAGAGAAGAAAGGTCCTGTGAGCAGAGCGAGGGTATCCGTGTTGGCGAGATATCTGCGAGATTAGAGCAGAGAGGTATTAGGAGGGGAGGATGGTCACTAGGAGAGCCCTTCGTAGCGTAAGGTTGCTAACGTTGGAACTGGTATTCGTCCTAGGCAATGGGAAGCCAGTGAAGGGATTGCAGGAGGGGGCAGTCCCCCCCCCGGGCAGAGAGCTATTCTGAGGGAGTAGAGGTGAATCAACTGAGCAGCAGAGTTAAGGAGTGGAGTTGGGAGTAGGTGAGGGAGTG
Organism: Phyllomedusa bahiana; assembly: GCA_025379985.1. NCBI lineage: Eukaryota > Metazoa > Chordata > Amphibia > Anura > Hylidae > Phyllomedusa > Phyllomedusa bahiana. Next base: position 31,277 of record JAODAL010029869.1, on the reverse strand, counting down.
AGCTAGCTGTGGAGGGAAGGGGGGAGGAGGGAGGACCACGAGAAGGATGTGTGCAGTAGTCATATGACGTGAGATCGACTGAGCGGCAATGCACGGCATTTTTGTGGCTTTCGAAGTTAAGGAAGAAGGATACTGAGGATGATATTTTTCAGGTGGAGGCCGCGCCAGGTGGAGGGGAGAGGTTTGATGTGCCGCGTTATGAAGGACAGATTGATGAGTCAAGAGGTTATCCAAGGCAGCGGACTTGTAGAGCTGGATGAAGAGAGTGTAGCCATTGACGTGTGATAGAGAGATACGCGTAGGAGGGACTGGAGTGGGACGGTGGGAAAGATGATGAGTTCATTTTCTCCATGGATTTTAGCTTCAGGAGACGTGAGCAGAAGTAGGGCGGATGGATGGACGAAAGACAGTCAGGGATCTGCGAGTAGGAGAGTGGGGATACTATATCTAGGCCGGAGATTGTAGAGTTTGGTGTGATCGATCCAGCATACAGTGGTAATGAACTCCCATCCCATTGTTGGGGATTGGAGGGGGGTGTGGGGGAAGGGGGGAGAGGGGGGGGGGTGGGGGGTGGAGATGCCCCTATTGGTAGTTGACTCAGCCCAATAGTGTAGATAGAATAAGAGTCTCCGGTACCCCCCCCCCCCCCCCCCCCCCCCCCCGCCCTCCCCCAGGACAGACACCCTGGGGTACACCAACCAGACGAGCGGGCAAGAAGGCAGGAGGTGGTTGCGTGAGATGAGAGATGTGAGCAATGCTCCCGATCAGTTGAGGTAGTGACAAGGTATCCAGGAAATGGGCCAAGTCAGTCGATGCGAGCGGAGGAGAGGATTTGTTATGAGAGAGTGTAGTGGTCGACAGTGTCAAAGGCGGAGGACAGCGTCCTAGAGGAGGGCACAGAGTGAGTGGGCTGAGAGCTTTCTTGCAGTTCGCTTAGGTCGATTGGTTAGTGCACTTTTGGCTGTGTACCTTTTTTTCTTGGGAGCGCGTTTTCTGTAGAGTGGTTGGGGTCGCGAAGCAGATTCGCGTGGCCCGCCCGTCACAAGGAGACGAGGTTGACGTGGATAGATGAAGAGGAAAGTTAAGATAGACGTTGCCGTGTTCGAGCCGAGTTTTTATAGTGAGGCGAATGGAAGCAGTGAGATGGGGACGATAGTTGCGACAGTGAGGAGGGCGGTCAAGAGATGATTTTTTTAGGGGATGGGTGTGATGGTCGCATGTTTAAAGAGAGGAAAGCGAGATGCCAGAGGTTAATATGATAGGTTGACTGAGATGGGTGAGGGCTGGGATGATGGAAGCACTGAGCGTCTGGGATGAGGTGCGCGATGGCCCAGTAGGAGTCCAAGATTACAGAGTAGTGAGGGTTTGGATATTTGGGACAGCTAAGAGTGCGAGAGCCTTGTCATGAGGACAAGTAGAGAAGCGAGATAGGGCGAAGAGTGATGAGCAGTGTAGAGGTGCGGATTGTGCCGGACACTCGCAGGAATAGAGATAGACAGACAAGGGGACTGTTGGGGTGAAGCTTTGTCTATGAGAATTTGATTCTTAATAGAAAGTATAGTGGCGAAGTATAAGCCCTCAACAAAAAAATAACTTGACTCGTGAGAAGAGAGCTGACGGTGGCAGGTGCGTGCCAGGTGGACGGAGGGAGAGCCGTTGAAGGTTTTGAAACAGTTGATCTGCAGTGGTTGTGAGACAGGGAGGATATGAGTGGATGGTGAAGTCGTCCTGCTGTTGGCGTGGATGATGAGAGTGCAGATTTCAAATGATATGCAGTGATTGTTTGTCTGCAATCGTGGGTGCTGAAGTCAGCAGGTGGAGTCGGGTTTTGCTTCCAGCGTATTCAGCAATTCTGGAGCTCGCCTCAGTGTTTGGTGAGTACTGTGTGCCAGGCGGTTGTCTGTTGATTTTGCTGTGTCTCTGTTGTGTGCATGAGAGGGGCGGACCACTGTCAAGAGTGTACGCACGTGATTTGTGTTGTTTGGTAGCAAGAGTGGATGGCTTATGTCTTGGTTCATGTGAATGAGAACGATGGTAGAGAGGGGGAAAAGAGATTTCAGAGAGAATGCCGCGGGTTAAGGTGTTTGTATGGTTTCTTACGGCGCGGAGCACTGTAGATTTGGACGGAGGTTCGGAGGGAGGCGCAAGAGACAGGATGCGCGCTGGCATTGTGCGAGAGGTGAGCCAGGTTGGTGGTCAGAGATGGGTACAAGGACGAGATTAGATGGTGTTAGATAGCAGTGACAAAGGCGGGTGAAGATGATTGGTCCAAGTGCCCTACTGGGACTCACTGTGTATAACATGTGTCTCCATTTTATGACGTGGCTCAGTAGCGCTCCACTGGGTGAGCCGAAGGCAAGAGCGAGAGTGACAGAGTTTGTTAGTAGTGGAGCAGGGGGTGTCGATTGGCGATGTTGAACAGTCTCCCATGTATAATAGTGGGGATGTCAGCTGGAGAGAAAGTGTAAGGAGCCAGGAAGCGACGTGGGTCTGAAGGAAGCGTGTGGCAAGACGGCCTGGAGACGATACAACAACAAGCCACATGGAGGTTAGGAGGGTCGCAGTAGATGCAAGACGGAGTGCACCTCGAAATGAGAGGGGAGGAGGTGCAGGGAGGTAGTGCGTGGGAATGGGGAAAAAAGAGCAGGTATCTGACAGAAGACGGCGGACACCTCCACCATGTTTAAGCCAGGGCGGGGAGGTGTGGTAAACTGAAGCCGCGTAAGAAGAGAGCAGCAGGGCGAGGTTGTGTTCAGAGAAGGTGTCAGCCAAAGCCCCAATTCTGTTAGTCCAAGGAAGGTTAGTGCTGGCAGGAGATACGAGCATGGAGGAGCAATGCGGATGAGAGAAGCTGTGCCTACCAAGAACGTTGGCATTCCTAGAGAGCTCCAGACATAGGGGGGCATAGGCTTGTAGACCAGGGAATCGGTGAGGGGAATGGGCTTGTATATTTTAGGGGCTATATGGAAGTTGAAGGGTGCCTTCTTGCGCCTCGTTAGTGGCAGGTGAAATCAAGAGTGGGATGTGGTGAGGCGCCGGGACTTGGGGGATACTCGTCCCCAAGCAGCAAGGCAGAATGGCTAGGGATGAGTGATGAAAGGACAAAAAACTGTTCATTAGGGTGTGGGATAGAGCAAAGGGGTTGATGTCAGTTGCAAGAGAGTTTTATAGCTGTTGAAAAGAGGTGGAGAGCAGAGGTCAGGAGCTGGGGTAGGATAGACGTGCGAGATATGGAAGTCGGTGCCCCACGATCTGTATTAACTCGATATCTGTAGCCTTACATGCTGCTAACTTCGCCTTGTGTGTGAGGGAGCTGAAAATTTGTCCCATTGGGCATCGAGAAGATTTTTGAAGTTTCCCCGCTATCCAGTTCTACAATAGGAAGGGAGATGTAGCTACCCTGGACGAAATAAAAAGTTTATGGATAAGGGAAATAGCATGTTGGGTACGTTTGGGACACAAAATTTCTCAAATGATTCAGGGGGTTTTATAATAAGATTTTTGATGAGGAAAAAGAAGTGCCAAAGCTGGACTTATATAATGATGCTTGGGGGTGTGGGGCGCTCCCAATAGGTCGCTAGCGGACGGAGAAGACCCTACTGGATATTTTTTAAAAGGGGGGGTGTGGTTTTAACCCTGCCTGGGAAGGGTTATAGTTTTCCCCCGGGGGGAAAAAAGGGGTGCCCCGTGAGGGATTATGGGCCCCTTCAGGCCCAAACAGATTTGAAGATTTGGGACCCCTTATCCACCCAACGTAAAAAGCGCGGTGGAGACAAGGTGGTTGACTCAAGCCTAGTGTTTGGGGGCCAGGGCAGAGAGATCAGGAGTGGGGGTCACAGTTGTGCAAAGAAACACCCAAAGTTTTTCGAGATCTTGGAAAAGATCCAGAAATTTTGTAGGAGCTGTAGGAGTAAAGTCCAGTGGGTGGCCCATCCACGGCAGTCTTGGGATGAGTCGGGGCCCCTACGAATTCTCGGGGGGATATACCCGGGGATAAAGTCACTAAACATGCTGGGTCAAATCCGAACGATTGGGGATAGCGATCGGAAAACGTTGAAAAAAGTAGAGTAATTGGGGGAAATTGAATTTTCAAGACATTCATCCTGCAAACCCAAGAAAAGCCCCTTCGACCTTGGTGAAAGGGCGAGTTTTAGTAAGGAGAGTAAAAAAATTGACAAAATAAGTGGTCAAGCTCACTGGGATCTAAATTTCCTAGATAAGAAATCCCTTTTGGGGGGCCCAAGAGAAAGGAAAGTTATTTTAAGGGGTCCCCCGCTTGTCCAGTGAGACACTCATAGCCTGTTTGGAAAGATTGATCTTGAAATTGCCTTTGAGAGAAGCGTGCCAACTCAGACATCAGAGGGGAAAGGAGTATGGGGGGTTCGAAAAAAATGAGGAGGTATCTGCAAATAGGAACATTTAAATGGGTTTCCCCTATGAAACCCCCCTTGATGTGGGTTGGCGGATAGCCTCCATCAATGTTCCATAACAAGTAAATATAGAAACGGCGATAGGGAAAACCGTCTAGTCCCATTTCGAATCTAAGACTCAAAAAAAGCCCGTTTTTTTTTTAGCTGATGGATTGTATAAAGGGCCATGACTTACCTAAAGAGGGGGCCCCGTCCGACGACGCGGGTGAGGTAAGAATCCCAAGATTCTTAAAACGCCTTCTCGGGTTTAAAAGGGACGGGGACCATAATGGAATTTTTCCGAAAATGGGTATGGATCGATCCAGCGTTTTAAGAGTATTGCCGGCCCCTCCCCCCCGAGCATAAAACCCCGACCTGGTCAGGATGAAAAAGGGGGGGCAAGGTTATTTAACCGTTAGAGGATTTTAGCGAAATTTTTTGGGGTACGTTTAAGAGATTTGGGCGATAGCTCCCCACAGCCCTGGGGGTCTTTGCCGGCTTAGGGAAAACCGTGCGGGGGCCCTAGTAGCATTGGTGGGAAACCCCAACGGGGAAAATGGCGTTGTAGGTTTGGAGCATCACTGGGAGAGAGCGGGCCCCAAGGACTTAAAAAAGGCGGCGTGGGCCGTGGGCCCCTGGGCTTTTCCCCCCGGTAGGTCCCTAATGACCGCGCCCAACTCGTCCTTGGAAGGGTTCTCCATCTCCTGAATCGTTTCTGTAGACAAAGTAAAACCCCTGGGGGCCTGGTAGCCCCTGTGGCCCCTTTGGGGGAAAGGGGAGGTGATAGAGTTTGGAGTAAAAGGCATGGAACTCTCCACTTCTCCCAGAGTATGATTACCCCCGAGTGGTCCTAGCTAGGAATAAAGGGGGCCCGTCATTTGGTCCCTGGAGGCTTTGGCAAGAGGAACCCAAATTTTTTCCCGTATATAAAATTTACTCCTCGGGGGTCTGAATAAGTTCCCCCACGCAGATCAAAGGGGTCGGATTTCTGCCTCGCCTCCACCAGTTCCTGCAGTACTGAGGGGAAAGAGCCGTTATGCGTGTTTAGGGGGGTCACTTCGCAGAGCCCAATTTTTACGTACGGGCCCTTTTCAACCGATTCCATGTTTGTTAAAGGGTGCCTCTCACACACATTTCGGGGTTCCCACTTTATTGTGGGGGTGTGGGAACGTTCAGGGGTCTGAAGGAAGTGTTCAATGGCCCCGTGCAAGTCGCCAGAAGCCGATTCCCCAATAAGGATTCATTCAGTGAGGATTTGTTCTGCGTGAGAATTGGGCGGTAAGGGAGGTAAAACTGGCGCTGTGGACACAGAACACTACCGTTCGTGGTTAACCAGGGAAGGGGAGCGTGTGCAAAGGACATGTCGATCCGATGTAGGTTTTGTGGGGGGGAGTAAAAACTATAGTCTTGCCCTGGGGTGTTGCTCCGCCATCCATCACAGAGCGGGAAACCAAAGAAACCCCGTTTGATTTTTTAAGGGCCCGAAAAGTAGGGAGCGAGAGGAGTTGTCCAAAACGGGGTTAAAGTGGAAAAAAATCTCTACAAAAAAAAAAAAGGCCCCTGCGCAGAGAAGCAACATGTGGGCTTTAAAATAAAAGGGAACCTCCCCCTGATTAGGGCATAAACATTTCATGTAACGCTCTTGGAGGAGAGAGTCAAAATCAGGTATTCCCCTCCGTCAATGACATTTCAGAACCGAGGGCAGTGTTGTGATGCGATTGCCACCCCCCTTACTTTTGGCGTGGGGTAATTGGCAAAAAGCCCAAAGGGGGATAGTATTGTTTTTAAAAAAGTGGGGAAGGCACTTAAAGGGGGTTTTTGAAAAAAAAAATTTTGTTTTTTCCGAAAAAGTTAAATTTTGGGTTTTGGGGGGTTAAAAAACCTTTGGGTTTAAAAACACGAAACCCCCCTTAAACCCCAAAAGGGGGAAAAGAAAACAACCCGGGGCACACCAAAAGGGGGAAAAAAAAACAACAAAAAAACTACAAAAGGGGGCCCAAAAAAAAAAAATAAACAATAAAAACCCCCCCCCCCCCCCCCCCCCCCCCCCCCCCCCCCCCCCCCCCCCCCCCCCCCCCCCCCCCCCCCCCCCCCCCCCCCCCCCGCCCCCTCCCCCCCCCCCCCCCCCCCCCCCCCCCCCCCCCCCCCCCCCCCCCCCCCCCCCCCCCCCCCCCCCCCCCCCCCCCCCCCCCCGGGGGGGCCGAAACTGGGGGGCTTTTGGCCCCCGGGGGATTCCCCCAAAACCCCAGGAATTTAAACCCCCAAGGGAACCATAATTAAAACCTCGGATTGGGGATCTCCGGAGGGGGGAAAGGTTTTTGGCCCCTTTTAGGAAAAACAAAGGGGAACCCCCCCTTAAAAATCCCTTCCTTGCCTTAGGCCCGGTTAAAAAGGGGCCCGGGAAGGGGGGGATGGGAAAACGCATTCCCAGAAACCGGAAACCCCGCCCCAGAGGGGTTTTATTTTAAACCTATTGGGAAAAAAGGCACCCGGGGCCCCAAATTGGGGGCCCCGGGGGGTTTTTTGGGGGAACCCCCAGATTTTCCCTCATAAACAAATTGGGGCCTCAAATAAACGTTTTGGTAAAAAAAGTGGGTGGGTTAAAACCGGATGATTTTGGGGGGGCCCCGGAAACCTTTAAATTTTCCGCCCTATTCTCCCGAAAAAGTGCGGGAAAAATTTGGGCTGAGGTTTTGGCCCTGCGGGGGGGCCTTTTAAAAAAAAGGGTAAGTTTGGGGGTTTCATACCCCAAAATGAGGGGGGAGGTCTGGCCCTTTGTTTTCCGGCCCAAATTTTCAGGCAAATTTCCCGTTCAGGGGAATTTTTTTTAATGGCTAATGAAAATTTCCCCCCCAGGGGGCAGGGTTTTAAAATGGGGGGCTGAATCCCCCTGGAACCCGAGAGCCCCGGCGAGGGGGAAAAATTTTTGACAATCGGGGGGCAAAGGCTAATTCCGGGGAGGTATTAAAACGAAGTGCGGGGTGGGAGGAATGACCCCGGTTTTTAAAAAGGGGGGGAAGGGGGGGCCGGGGGGATTTTTGGGGTCCCTAGGCCAAAAGGGGGAAAGGGGGGAAAAAAACCTTTTTGGGGGAAAACCCCCAAACCCCGAGCTGGGGAAAACCCTGGGGAGGCCCTTTACCCGGGGTGGGTCGCGGGCTTTGCCCCGGTTTTAAGGCCCCCAAATCCCTTGGGGTTTGGGGGCAGTTCCCCTTTGGGGGGGAACCTTGGGGGTTCCCCGGAATGGGGAGGGCCCCACCGGGGGTGCCCCCGGGGCACCCAAAGGGGGCCATGCAGGGGGGTCCCCAAACGGGGGGTCTGGGGAAACGTTTGGGGCCTAAGGATATCTTGGGGGGATCAATTTTTCCCGTATTTCCCCAAAACCAGGGGAAAAAAAAGGGGGGTACCTTTTGGTTTTAAGCTTGGGGCCCGGGCCTGTTTTTGGACCCCCGACCCCCCCCTTATCCCCCCGGGAAGGGGGGGTTTTGGGGGTCTGGGGGCCGCCCCATCCCGGCCCCTGCGGCGGGACCCCCCTTTATGGCCCGGGGCGCCCCCCGCGACTGGTGCTCCCCCGGGGGGGGGGAAGGGGGGCCCCGTTGACCCGGGATGGCCTGGGGGGGCCACGCGAAGGGGCTCCCCCGGGCCCTTTGGGGGGAAACCCCAGCGTAGGGGGGAAGGGCCCCCCCTGAGGTTTTGCCGCGGGGCCCTTTTGGGGTGCGTCGGGGGGGAGGCCCCGTGACTCCCCGGGGGGGCCTGCGCATGTCGGGGGCCTGCTGGAAAACCCGGCGGAGGGGTTTGCTGGAAATCGTTTTATTACCCTTTTGGGGAGGGCAATAAAAAATATTATTGCGATTTGTTCCCCCTTTTTTTTTCATTTTAAAAGGGTTTAAAAACCCGGGGTAAAAATTTTTTTTTTAAAAACTTCTTTTACCCCCTTGGGGTTTTTAAATAAAACCCGGTCCATATTTTTTATTTAAACCCCCAAAAAACGGGGGGAAATGGGGAAAAAAAAAAGGATCAGAAAAGTTTTTTAAAAAATGGAAGGGGGTCAAAAATTGAGGCGACCAATGAGAACAAATAAAAAAAACCAAAAATCCATTTTTTGGAAATTTTTGAAAAAATTTTTGGAATAAAAAAAAACATTAAATTTTTCTTCTTTTTTGGCTAAAGGGGAAAGTTTTTTTTAAAAAAGGGGGCCCCCTGGGGTTTTTTCCCCTTTCCCCCCCGGGGATTCCTCAGGCGGGTGTTTTGGGGCTGTCACTGGGCAACATGGACTTTCAATTCCTTCCAAAGATTTTCTATGGGGTTGAGATCTGGAGTCTGGCTAGGGCACTCCAGGACCTTGAAATGCTGCTTATGAAGCCACTCCTTCATTGCCCTGGCGATGTGCTTGGGATCATTGTCATGCTGAAAGACCCAGTCACGTTTCACCTTCAATGCCCTTGCTGATGGAAGGAGGTTTTCACTCAAACTCTCACAATAAATGGTCCCATTCATTCTTTTATGTACACAGATCAGTCGTCCTGGTCCCTTTGCAGAGAAACAGCCCCAAAGCATAATGTTGTCACCCCTTCCATGCTTCACAGTAGGTCTGGTGTTGCCCCCCATGCTTCACACTAGGTCTGGTGTTGCCCCCCATGCTTCACACTAGGTCTGGTGTTGCCCCCCATGCTTCACAGTAGGTCTGGTGTTCTCTGGATGCAGCTCAGCCTTCTCTCTCCTCCAAACATAACGAGCTGTGTTTCTACCAAACAGTTCTCCTTTGGTTTCATCCGACCATGTGACCTTCTCCCAATACTCTTCTGGATCATCCAAATGGTCTCCTGCAAACTCCAGCCAGGCCCGGACATGTACTGGCTTAAGCAGGGGGACACGTCTGGCACTGCAGGATCCGAGTCCCTGCGTTGTAGTGTGTTACTGATGTAGCCTTTCTTACATTGGTCCCAGCTCTCTGCAGCTCATTCACTAGGTCCCCCGTCTGGTTCTGGGATTCTCACCGTTCTTGTGATCATTTTGACCCCACGGGGTGAGATCTTGCGTGGAGCCCCAGATGGAGGGAGATTATCAGTGTCTTGTATGTCTTCCATTTTCTAATTATTGCTCCCACAGTTGATTTCTTCCCACCATGCTGCTTGCCTATTGCAGATTCAGTCTTCCCAGCCTGGGGCAGGGCTACAATTTTGTTTCTGGTGTCCTTCAACAGCTCTTTGGTTTTCACCATAGTGGAGTTTGGAGTGTGACTGTTTGAGGTTGTGGACAGGTGTCTTTTATGCTGATAAGTTCAAACAGGAGCCATTACTACAGGTAATGATTGGAGGACAGAGGAGCCTCTTAAAAGGGTTTTGCCATGAAGTACTATTAATGTGAGAAGCTTGCAAATGAAATAACAAACAATTTCACCATTCATTATTATTAAAAATTCTGCACCATTTTTGTTTTAGCTGCTCCTTTAGTGATACTTTGTTTACAGCTAGTCTCCAGGGGATACGACCAGGGCTGTGAGCTCTTCAGTCCTGGTCAGACACGCTCAGATATCACTTCTCCTCTCAGGCAGCTACTGAGTGTTCCAACCCCAGGTGCTGTCATTCTACTCCCGTCCTCTGTGCTCCTTAGTAATTAGTCAAACAGTGCAAATAAATTTTAAAAAAACCTCAATGAGGTCTTTGCATTGATAAAGAGGAAAAAAAACCCACAGATTTGGTTCCTGCAGGGATTTGAACCTAGGACCCTTGTGCTATGAAGCAAAAACTTTACCTCTCAGCTACTCACAATGCGTTACATAAATAGACCTTTGACTAGAGAGAGGAAAGGCCTGGTGATGTCATCCTGCTGGGTCACATGATCTGCAATTCAAACATCACACACGCCCCCTTCTGAGCACACATTGCTGGATGCATGAGGGATGAAATTAGATTGTGGCAAAACCCCTTTAAAGAGGAAGATACAGGTCTGTGAGAGCCAGAAATCTTGCTTGTTTATAGAGGACAAAATACTTATTTTCCACCATAATCTGCAAATAAATTCTTTCCAAATCAGACGATTTGATTTCGGGATTTGTTTTCTCATTTTTGTCTCTCATAGTTGAGGTCGACCTATGATGTCAATTACAGGCCGCTCTCATCTGTTTAAGTTGGAGAACGTGCACAATTGGGGGCTGACAAATACTTTTTTCCCACTGTACAGCTCCTTGCAGTTATCCTTGGTGGTAATTGAACCCAGGACCCCAGTGCTGCAAGGTAACAGTGCTAATCACTGAGCCTCTGTGCTGCACTGTACTATCCATGGTGCCACCGTGGTGCACTGTACTAACCACTGTGCTGCACCATACTAACCACTGTGCTGCACTGTACTATCCATGGAGCCACCGTGCTGCACCGTACTAACCACTTACCCACCGTGCTGCACAGTACTAACCACGGAGCCACCATGCTGAACTGTACTAACCAGTGTCCCACGGCACATGGCAAGTAGGGGTTAAACTAGTGTATGGGTAGAAACACATGGTAATAGTTCCACCTCCAATGCATTCACCAATGGCCACATGAAATATTGGTAAACTCGCTCCAGGCATCATGTCTGAAGTAAATAAGACTTCATGAAAAGAACCGGCTTTCTTCCTGACCCTATCTGCCTTTATGTCTGATTCTGACATTGCTTTGTTATTAGGTTTTGAATATGTTTGAACTCTGCTATATTGTTCTATAATCCGCCTGGCATGGCATGTTATTTTATGCTAGATAATTGTAGTTCCCTTTTTTTTTTTTTTTTTTTTTTTTTAACATATTTACAGATTGTAAGTGTATTTCTAATTTCCTTTGTATCCACCCTTTCCCCGGCGTTCCTCTCCCTTCCCTCCCCCCTGCCTTGATCTCCCTTTGTTGTTCCCCCATGTTGGGGGTATTGTTTGTTTGTATTTATTAATCTGAAAGCACTAGTAAAAATAACGTAAAAGAAATATTGGTAAACTCATGCGGCCTTTGGTGGATCCACTGAAGGGAGGACTATTTGCCATCCTGTATATTCCTTCCCTCCCAGTGATGGACAGCCTGTTGAGGCGGGGGAGGGGAAGTTATGATTTTAGATGTTTTCTACGGCCGCACACTAGAGTTATCACTTTTTAACCGACATAAAAAAAAACTTCCTAAAAGTTCTGTTTAAGGAAAAAAATATATATATATATCCTTTTTTTTTTTTTAAATAAAACCAGATACTGATGCACGTTGTCGCTGTTTTTTTTATTTTCTGCCTGTAGATTCTCTTATTTCTGTATCTGATTATGGGGGCGGACATCGTGTCTGAGCTGCTTTTAACAGCCTTTAGAGATGCTTTACAGCAGCTTCATGGACATAGCAGCCTGTGAACAGGAGCAGAGCCATTGACTTCTATAGGAGAGTGTTGTGCGCATGCTCTGTGACCTGGGAAGAAGTCAGTGTGCAGGGAGGGGAGAGGGGGAGCTGTGACATCTCCTATAGTGAATGGTGGATCCTGTGTTATCTATATATAGGGGTTACCTGTCAGTGTAATCCTGCCTGTGATGAGGAGACTGCAGGGAAGTGATCTCTACAGAACAGGAGGAGTCAGTCTATAGTGAATGGTGGATCCTGTGTTATCTATATGTAGGTGTTACCTGTCAGTGTAATCCTGCCTGTGATAAGGAGACTGCAGATAGCTGATCTGTACAGAACAAGAAGCGGTTGGTTTTCAGAATTAAAAAAAAAAAAAAAAAAATACTGATATGGAACATAAAATAAAAATTCTTTAAAAAAAAAATCGAGAATTAAGCAATAGGTCACTTTCCGATCACAAATTCCCTTTCAGTCTGGAGGTGACGCACCTTTGGGCCACAGGTCGGTCCTAGATTTGACCTTCTTGGCAGCACCATTTGTTCATTGCACCAGGTGAAAAAAATCTGGTTTTTTTTCCAAGTTTTTTTTTTTAATGTAACTACAAAAAAAAAAAAAAAATCCAACCTCCCATTCCCCTCTCCTCGTACCGCTGAGAAATCACCATGAGCCATTCATTTCCTTTCTGTTCTGTTTTTTTTCTTAAACATTTCATTTATTTTTGAAGTCTTTTTTTGTTTTTTTACATTGTACAATATATAAAAAATACAGAGTACCAAAAAAAGGAATTCACAGTGTCTAAAGGCAGTGATTACAATCTGTCAAATTATTCTAGAGTACCATGGCAAGTTCAATTGCATAGGAAGGTAATGAGCCTTCAGCACAGAGCCCACTAATTAACGGCAAGCTTTGCATAATGGGGCGAAGCCATCGGCATAGTAACGTCTGGGAGAGCGGAAAACATCTTCCAATTTCCACTGCTTGTTCACAAACTGCCTAATCTTCCATCCAGTCCTCGATGCTGATTCAGCTGTGTCTGCGGCGCATCAACACCGGGCCTGAAGCAATGGCACATTCTGTAAGAACAAATGCAACAAACGGTTGTGTCCTTGCCCTGAAGAGCTCACAATCTGATTCAGACGTTTAACATGTAAGGCATACAGGACACTCAGTGTAACACCAATGCCCCTTGGTCAATGCAAACCACCAGGAAAGTAGATTGGAGGTGCGATAATCCAGACCCCGTGGTCATCCACGCGGCTTCACAATTACCAGCAACTGTGCCCATCTCGGCTCAAAAGCCCCAATCCTAAGAACATGGCTACCCATGGCACTGACTATGCTTGATGTAAGAGCCTAATTCATTAACCTAAGGAAAGGAAGGCTGAATGCTGGAATCTTGGTTCATATAAGGCATTTGCAGAGCTTAAAATAACATTTAATTGACCTATCCACAAAAATCAGGGATGTGGAACTACAACTATCAGCATGCTCCAGGATTCCACAACTGCTGAAGGACAGGCTTCTGTCTGGTGTAACAAACATGAATAATGTGACTACACAATGGCTCGTCATCCGCGATTCGGGTTTGGCAGCCTGTGGGGAAGATAAGATTTTACTTTGCCAACCATCTCATTAGTATTCCGCGAGACTATGCCCCTGGAAATGGTGTGCACAAGCCCCACCACTTTTCATGTACTCTGGGAGATTTTAGCCACGCCGCTGGAAATGGCTATTTTGGGTGGAGTGTGCACAAACTCCACCCCCTTTTCATTATACATTTCAAGAGTTTTTAGCCCTTGCAACTCAAAAGGGCTATTTTGTGTGGACCCTTGGAAATGGTCATTTTGGGTGGAGTTTGCAAAAGTTCCACCTCTTTCTCATGTGTTCTGGGAGATTTTTAGCCCTACTCTGGAAAAGGAAATTTTGAACAGAGTTTGCATAAGCCTTGGCCCCTTTATCATGATGTATTCTGGGACATGTTTAGTTCTGGCCCTGGGCAGAGTTTGTGAAGTCCACACCCATTTCTCATGTATTTAGCCACACTAATGGAAATGCCCCTTTTTGTTGGAGTTTGTATAAACCCTGCCCTTTCCACATAATGTATTCTGGGAGAGTTGGCAAGTATGGATAAGATACTTTTGTAACAAATGCTTAATACAAATGGAAGATTATAGATTTGGTAATTGAAATGTGATCATGAAAGGGCACCACCTGCATGGGTCCAGATTGAATATGTGTGAGAACCCATCATCTGGATCTAGTCAAGACCCATTCCACTCGCCGTGAAGTCTAGATTTGGGACTTTGCTAGCAACTTTGTTCTCTAAAGATGTTTTCTCATCACAGTAGTGGGGTAAATGAAGACTATTACTAAATACATTGCCGTTTTAATTTTGTTGTGGTCAGGAGCTAAAGAGGATTTTTATCTCCTCTTATAGAACACTTGTTTCTCTGGTTACCAAACACCATTCCGCTCTCTGGTCTCTCCCTTATCTGATTGCTTCACAAGCTGCTCCTTCAACCATGATGAGTCACTATTTGATGACTCCTACCTCTAGCATTTAAGTTTGTTTACCTAAGAAAATTAGAAGCTTTCTTCCTTTAGAGCTCTGTAGTCTCATGCAGTACATTTTATACACCTCCCACAGGAATAGGTAGGAACAGCAGGGCTAATATGTCAATCACTGTTTTAGTCTAGCCCACAGCCTGACCAGAAAGTGTGAGCCTGAAGCTGGCTGTTGCTTTGTGAAATTGCAAGGTGAGAAAACTACTTTAATCATCACTATAACCAAAAACCCTGAAAAGTTTTTTTAAAAATCAGACTGCTCCTGTCTGTCTAAGGCTTTGTTCACATCTGTGTCAGAGATTCCACATGAAACTTTCATTGCAAGTTCTGTTGGGAATGACGGAAAAAAAATATCGTAACAAGTTGTGAACAATGGACCCCAGGGCGGAAACCTGATGAACCCATTGTTATCAGTAGGGGCCGTTGGTGTCCATTTTAAAAAGGAACCTTTGGTATCAGTTTTCACTTCAGCAATGAAGGTTCTGGATGGAGACGAGCCGAAATGGGTTGCTCCGGATTATTATCTAATTTGCTATTTTCGATACATTTTATACAAATAAAAATCTGTTCTTTGCTCAGATCAGCAGTTTTGCTCCTCTCGGGTTCTCTCTGTCCTGAGATTACCGCGGAGAGACATCCCCATCCTTAACCATATTTATAACCCCCAGCAGAGCCATAAAAATTCTGTCAGTGTCCATGACTGCAGTGTAACCGGCCTCAGATGGTGAAAATGCTACAGATCAGAATCTCAATCATACACGGAGCCAAATGCAGTGAAGAAATTTCTATGTTGAGCATTCGATTAACAAGAAGAATGCGTGTGAATGTAAGCACTGCCGTTCAGCCCCCTTGGAGGACGTTCACACGACAGTAAAATTTAAGCATGGACTCCATGAAGATTCTGCCATATAAATCCGCACCATTCAATGCATTTTTTACTAAAGTCCGTGCTCACAGCCTGTGGCTTTAGACGCATTTTTTCGGATTTGGTTTTACAGGCCGTTTGCAGTCAGAGTGCACTTCATGCCTATTAGTTAAAATCCACATGATATACATGTACAAATGTTTTGAGTGCTTATTGCATGGAGATGATGGCCATCCCTATGGTCTACAATAGAAAACTTCCATGCTGTGTCCACGGGGAATGTGACCAAAGAACAAGTAGGTTACAAGTTCTGTTTGTGCATTAGTTTTCAAAACCGCGGGCTGAAAATCTGCTTCATATGAACTACAAGGTGTATTTTTTTATTGTGGTGCATGGAAATAGTTTTCAATGAGGATTTCAAAGCAGAGTCAAAACCCTCGTCGTGTGAGCTTATCCTTAACAATGGGTGCACAACTCCTATCTTGTCAAAGAAAAACAGAATATTGTATATATTGATAAAAAATACCCCTCCAAGGCCCCAAACTGCCAATATTGGGGTTGGAGGTTTTAAAAATACAACTTACTGATGTGTGCCCAATTCATTCTCTGTCCCTGTCATTACCTTAAATGGATTTTCTTACTACAATTATTATCTGTCGACATGTGGGGACAGTTAAATAAAGACTTTTTCTAAATACAATGCTCTTTTGATATTGCTTTAGTCAGGCTATGAGATTTTTTTCTGCTTTGAGTGCACGCAAATACGGTACCATCTCTCCCTTCCTGATTAGACAGACAGCGAGTGACGCCACAAGAATAGATTGTTTGACTTTGAAAATAAATAGTTTTCACTCCTTGGAGGTCTGTTCCTTACAGATTAAGATTCTTGCACTTACGTCTCTGTAAATTTTCACCTAGTTATAGAGGAGCTAAATATGCTAATCATTGCTAAAGAACCACCCACACCCGCAGTGTAAGTTTGAAGCTGCTTGTGACTCTATGAAACAATATGGTGAGAAAAACCATTTAATGTATTATTTATATAATGGTCTCTAAAAGGGGTTCTGCTACTATTGACCATTGTCTGTAGGAGAGGTGCTAAATTTTATTAATAGAACCCATCCAATCCATTAAATGGGGTCCCCATCCTTCGTCGCTGAAGACATTGAATGGATCAATGGCTGAACATGGGCGAGCGGCTCCACTGGAAGTCTATAATAGTGACGGAGATGGTGAAGCACTGTACTCCACTCTTTTACTCCTGTAGACTTTGAATGAAGCAGCAGTGCATATATTCGACTGATGCTGGACTCAAAGACTTGCATGAAAAAAGCCAGGAATTGGGGGTCCCTGACTAAACAATCAGTAAGGTCCCAGTGGTGGGACCCCCAGCAATCAGACACTTATCACTTCTACTACCTTGTGGCGGAGTAAATGAGAATTGTCCACCCTTAAGGCTCTGTTCACTTGTTGCGTTTTGACCCAATGAACCCCCATTTCACCCTTGTTCCAAATTTGAGTTGGTTACAAAAGCATCTGCATTGAAAAAACAACAAAAACCAAAATGAATACTTTTTTATTGCTATTTTTGTGTGAGCGCCGCCTTCATACTACAAGCCCGGCTCATTATTCTGTATTACCACAGGTCAGGACCCACAATCTCGTGACTACTCTGTGCCCTCAGTAAGGGGCTGTGATGTCATTAGGAAGCTTTTTATTTAGACCGAAGACCTTATTCACATGTTGGTATTTGATCTGTATTTTGCATTTGCTTTGTTTTTCTTCCCTAAAGGGACATCAGAAAGGAGGATTTTTGTTAAACCCAATCATTCTGGAAAAATATATACTTTTTTAAAACTATTTTTAGTAAGTTTTAAATTTTTTTTATTTCAGCAGTCGTATGTAATTAAAAATAACTAAATATTGTCCTCTAGCTGTGTGAGAAAACTTTTGTATAGCAGAGCAGACTAACCTTACTTTACTGCAGCTGCTGCTTATCTCTACATGCTCTCATAAATAGTAGGTAATTACATAATTGCTCTATTATTCTGTCTACAGAAATGGATCAGATTAGACTAGATTATGAACAATACATTAAAGGAAAATGGTAATTTTTTTTTTTGGGGACTGGGGAGAGGGTCTTCACACTTATCAGGTGTAGCTGTTTACACCTCTCCTGGTTCCTGCTGATAACACTTAAGGTATGTTCAGATGCCTTATTTTGCCGCGTTACTGCATGTGCATTTTGCCGTATATTGCACTTTAGACGCGGCAAAATGCGCAACGCCATTACGGTAATTCATAGCCCTCGTCTCCCTGGGCATACAATACGGGCCGCTCAGAGAAGTGACATGTCAATTGTTCGCGGAGCTGACCATGCATGTCATGCGTGCTTTGGGAGTAGGCGCTGATCAGCACGTGCTTCCAAAACACCCGGCGTATTGCGGCGCATACTCTACGTGCCACACTAACCTGTGTGAACATACCCTTACATCTCTCAGACGAGACCATCAAGCAATCCTGTCCCTGCTGTGCTATCATAGTTTACAGAAGGGAAGTCAGGGAGAGTAATGTACATAGCGGAACTTTAAAAAATGACATATAATAAAAAACTTCATCCGATTAGAATAGTTGCATATTGCTTGTCAATATGAGAAAAGAAAAATGTTGATAGTAGTGTCCCTGTAAGCAATGGGATCAGCAATAGATGTAAAGCAGGGAAATACACGTTTCCAAAATACATTTTTTTGTGCGTTTTGCATTTCATTTTGTCTTAAGATCAGTAAACTGCTGATGAAGGATACAAGTGTGAACAGGGCCTGACAGACACTTCTGTATTGTGTTCATTAGCTGCTCTGGTTTTCTACAGGTAAATTTAATACATTGCAGGGATTGAAAACCTTCATAGAAGGTCGTCCAGCTGTCAATACAACTACATGTTAATAATAGTTCAGGGCTTCAGGGCATCTGGCTTCCTAGATTTCGTATCTCAGCACAGCGAGACTTGCCAGCCTCTCTACATATGTTAAACAGCAGGAACCTTCCTCTATGACCACAATGATTCAATGTTCACACAATGGGACACATTTATCAAGACTGTTTATACTTATTATATACTTAGACCAGACAGTCTTACACTGCGCCACATAGATCATAGTGCTGGAAAATCTGGCGCAGGTTTATCCTGTCTGGTCTAAGTTTACACATTTTATTGGTTGGTTTACTTAATGCCACTATTTGCGGTAAAATTTTTATGCATTTTTAGGACACAGAATCGCATGCTTAGCCACACCCCTTTCTGTTAAACCATGCTCTGTTACCGAAGCTACACCCTTTTCTGATAAAGCCACACCCCATTATCGAGGTCACACCCCTCTGTTAAGCCATGATGTTTTACTGAAGCCACACCCCTTTTATAAAGCCACATCCCCTTATTGAGGACACACCCTTTCTGATGATCCACATTCCTTTACCAAGGTCCCAACCCTTTTCTGATGAGCCACATCCCCTTTATCGAGGCCACAACCCTTTCTGATCAGCCACCCCCATTGTAAGACGAGGCGCATCAGGGTCTCAAAACGCTCTAAAACATAATAAATGTGGTGTAAAGCATGGACGCCAGTATTTTGGCACAAATTGAACCATTTTTCATGCGCAATTGCAATAATAAATGTTCCCCATTGACTTTAGTTGTCAACCTATGACGACTAGGGGTGGGGTCACACACAGCGGCAGCTGCATAAAACCGACATCACTGGTCAACTCCACGTGTCCATTCCAGGGTGCAGGCAGGCATGGTTTTGCCAGGAGTCTGCGGGATGATGCCACCCCAGGTCTTAATATAGTGATAATTGATCATCTTATTTTTTCTTGGTGGTGGTTGTTCTCACAAAGGCTTCTTGCAGGAAAGCGTGTTCAGTTTGGGGATCAGCTCGAATACAGCAGTACATAGCGGTGCAGCTCTGGCCGTCTGATCCCCCATAGTATATCTGTATCATCAATGGAACATCATTTAACGTGTCTAATATGTTGCCATAGTGTAGAACCAGAATCAGGAGTGACCAGTAAGGTTTGGTTCTAGGGCCATTTTATCTATTGGGCACACTAGGCAATTGCCTGAGGTCCCAACAAGCACAGGCACCCCACATGATGAATGTATGTCCCGGAATCAAGGGCACATGCACTATAGGTATCTGTTGGGAAATGCCTAACTTTACTGCTGTGCCCGGGGCCCATAATGCTGCCAACAAGGTCCTATTTGGTTCCATTTGGGACCTGCGCTACAGGTATCTGTCGGAGCACCTATGAAGTGGTGCGGCTCTGGCCATCTGATCCCCCATAATACATCTGTTTCATTACTGATGGAATGTAACTTGTTTAATATGAATACAATGGGGCAGATTTATCAATAGTGTCTTACTTTTAGACAGTGTAAAGTTAGACTAGACAGTTTTATAATGCGCCACGTTTATCATAGTGTTGATAAATCTGGTGCAGGTTAGAACTGTCTAGTCTAACTCTGTACCACAATAAAGTTGTCTTACTTTCACACCAGAAACGCCGACAAAATCTGGGAATTTTTTTTGGTCGAACTTAAGCCACGCCCCTTTTATGAGGCCACGCCCCTTTTGTCGGACGAGGCGCAGAAACATCTGAAACTGTCTAAAATACATAGTAAATGTGGCGGAAAGCTGGTTTCTGGTGCAAATGGAGCCGGAATTCTGGCGCAACTGCTTTGATAAATCTGCCCCAATGTGTCTACTATGTTGCTATAATGTAGAATCAGGATGATAAATGACAAGTAAGGTTTGGTTTCAGGGCCATTTATCCATTGGGCACACTAGGCAGGTGACCAGGGTCCCAACAAGCATATGGACCCCACACAGTGAAGGCACGTTCCAGGGCACAGGCACTATACGTATCTGTCTGAAATGCCTAACTGAACCAAGGGTTAACTGTACTGCTAAGCCCAGGCACCCATAATGCTGTTAAGAAGGCCCTACATGGTTAACACTGGGACTTGGCCCATTTGGGACCTCCGCTACGGGTATCTTTCAGAATACCTATGAAGCGGTGCGGCTCTGGCCATCTGATCCCCCATAGTGCATCTGTTTCTTTGTTGATGGAATGTAATTTGTTTAATACAAATACAATGTGGCTACTATGTTGCTATAATGTATAACCAGGGTCAACGTGTAGGGCTCGGTTCATACTGCAGTTTGAATATGTTTGGGACCTTCGCTATGTCAGGTGTCCCGACGAATCTGGCAACTCACCCATAGGGAATAACCAAGCAAATGTAGGCACTTGTGAACTATATCTGAATTGTTTTCGCCAATGTAAACGCCATCTGCGCTGGATGAAACAACGTGGTCGACCGTCCTATGTTGTTCGGCACAAAAAACATTTGTTTGGGAAACAGAACCTACATCGTCCACAAGTGACTTCATTTTCAGGTATTCCCGATGGTTGCGGCGCCAGGATACCTGAAATAGCGAAGGATGTGACTCAAGCTCCCCCTCATCCTGGGTCTACATTGGGGCAACATAATAGACACATTGCATTTATATTAAAGACCTAACATTCCATCAATAATGACCCCTATAGACCAAGCGGCAGTGTAGACTCAGCCTTACGTGTAAGGCCCCATAACGTCAGGATGGCTGATGGTCACTTTAGGATTACAGCCTGGTTGACCTGTGGGGAATAAATAATGCTCTCTGCACCTTCCATCATCACAGCTGCAGAATCTACAGGAGAAAACCATGTTTATCTGAAATAGATTTCGCGCCATCTTCACAAATAAAATGAGTCCAAGCAGCCGTTTCCCCCGACGCGCCGCGCACTTGTCTGCAGAAATGAAATGATCACTCCCCTCCAAAAGGTAACGAGCAAAGTCTGCGCTGTAGAGGTAACGCTCAGTTATCTGGAACCGGCCGTCTGACTCTCCGCCGCCGCCGCCGTCACAGCGAGATGTAAATATACAAAGTGACTGTTCGCGGTGAAAAATGTAATTCAAGTTTGTGCAATTTCCTGAATTTAACAAGTAAAATGTATTTGTCGGGAATTGCTGTTCTGTGAGTCTAAGACGCCATGCGGTGCCAGGTGACGTTCAACGCGCTAAGACTAACACTGAACCCCAAAAGATAGCCCCCTCTTGTGAAAATGGGGGCTGTGAAAACGTTTTTATAGTTTCAGCACTTATTTAAAGGGGTTCTCCCCATCTAGTTTGATGGCATATCCAGGAATGGGCCCCGAAAGTGTGGGCTCAGAATGGAGATCTGTTTAATGGGAGTTCCCGGTACAGAGGAGCGCTGTGTTCCCTATTCTCCTCTACGGGAGTTCCCAGTACAGGGGAGCGCTGTGTTCTCTATTCTCCTCTATGGGAGTTCCTAGTACAGGAGAGCGCTGTGTTCTCCATTCTGCTCTATGGGAGTTCCCAGTACAGGGGAGCGCTGTGTTCTCGATTCTGTTCTATGGGAGTTCCCAGTACAGAGGAGCACTGTGTTCTCCATTCTGTTCTATGGGAGTTCACAGTACAGGGGGCGCTGTGTTCTCCATTCTCCTCTATGGGAGTTTCCGGTACAGGGGGCACTGTGTTCTCTATTCTCCTCTATGGGAGTTCCAGGTCCAGGGGAGAACTGTGTTCTCGATCCTGTTCTATGGGAGTTCCCAGTACAAGAGAGCGGTAAGTTCAGCCATACTCAGAATGTTCATAGAACAGAATGGAGAGTCGGGAACATGCACAACCTCCATTCTGTTATATGGAAGTTACCAGTTCCACTGAACACAATGCTACCCTGTACTGGAAACTCCCATAGAAAATAATGAAAAGGCATGTGCAAGTACGACTGCATCTCTATTCTGAGCGGAGACTTTTTGGGACATGTTTTTGATACAGGTGCGGGGCCCACATGTACGACCAGCACCTATCAGATTTCAATGGCATATCCCATCCATATATACCATCAAAGTGCATGATGGAGGCACCCTTTAACTTTCTATATTATATCCCTGCCATGAGGTCTTACCATTTTAGATTTGACGTGCATCCTGTGGATATGCTATAAGTGCCTAATGCTGGGAGACTGAGAGGTGGGCAGTGGCGATCCTCTAAACCCCTATCAACCAGCTGCTACAGATGCATGAAGGAAGAGACTGATCGGAAGGAAGCTGTGGCTGTAAGGCTATGTTCACACGGCTTATTTGGGCACGTAATTCGCGCCATACTGCGCGAATTATGGCCTGAAGTACGGCCCAGTCATTACGGTAATCCACAGTTCTCATAGAGAACTATGGATTACGTCTCCTCTCCCCGCTTGGAGAATCCGCAGAGTGGCGAGAAAGTGACATGTCATTTACTAGCGGCGTATACACGCCGCTAGTAATGATAGTCTATGGGCCGGCGGGACTCCGGCCCACCGCTCCCACCCACATGGCGTCATTGCGGGGCGTAATTACACCCCGCAATTAAGCCGTGTGAACATGGCCTTAGAGTGAGTTTGCACGGTGTATAGCAGCACATACCTGTGCGCACCACAATATGCCTGCTGTTGAAGTATGTGCTGGCCTGTGCATACTTTTAACAGCGCTCCAGCTCCCATTCACTTTTCACTGTGCTCCGGGGAAAACATCAGATTATCTCAATGACTGCTATGATTTTACTGTATCTGCAGCGCTATTCTGCACTCAAGTACATGCCGCAAATATGTTGTGTGAACATGTCCTAAGTTTCCAGGAATTACCAAAACAGCAAAGGTTAGATAGGGGGTGGGGAAAAGTGATGACTCTGGAACCCGTCCCCCCCGTCAGATGGGTCAATTTTGGGAAACCAATATATATATATTTTTTTTTAAAAAGTTCTGGTTTATAAAAGAAAATGCCATCGATGTCAGACAGTTTTTACTGCCATTTTTTAGGGACTTATTTTACTTTTTTATTCAGACATGCAATTTTTAATTTTATTTATTTTTTTACTATAGCAAAGGCCATGGTAAAAAAAAAAAACAGCCACGAGAGCATGCGGTGTTCTGAAAGATTCCTTGGCCCCAAAAAATGCTTGAAAATTGTGAAAAATGGACTGTTTGCAGTATTTCAGTACTCTTATTGACCTGCACCAAGCATCAGGCCATGCTATTCTAAATGTCCAGAAAAAATGCTGCAAAAATGCAGTGTTTTCCTGAAGACGCTGCTAACCCCCCCCCCCAAAAAAAAACAAAACAAAAAAACAGTGCTTTCCTGAAATGCTAAAAAAAAAGGTCTTTTTTTCAGGACAGCACTGTATTTTGTGCAGCATGGTCAGAAAGGCAGTTTGTTTGAAGCATTTTTCTGAAAATTTTCCAGACAATACTGCAGAAAAACCACAGTGCTTTCCCGAAAACAACTGTAACCCACACGTCTCTGGGATATATGAAACTTGTTTGAAGTTCACCCACAGGATTCTGAGCCATTAACAAGATATTATGATCTAACATCATATTACAGATCTGCTGGGATTTGCATATTCATATTACTTCCCAACTTTATAGCAGAGGGATATCTTGAATTTGCGACTCATTAACGACCAAAGACCTTGGGCAAAAGCCTAAATGTGGCCACCGCCTCTGCACGTCTGATTTATCAAGTGCTTCTTAGTAAATTCAGTCTCTCAAACACCGGATGAACTTCTGCAAACGGACGCCTCTACCATACATCGCGCCTTTCTTTCATGAACAATTTTTATTGTTTGACTCTGCAGTGCCACCTATTAGATGTAGCGTTCCTTAATTCACATCTGACTCACTGAGCCCTGCAATGTGAATGGGATTAGATTTGGTGCTCCTCCAGTCACATCTGACTCATTGTGCCCTGCAATGTGAATGGGATTAGAGCCAACTATATATTCATCTGCAGACAGCTGTTTTTGGGCATTTGACCCTCATCAATGCAGAGTACTGGTTTTGAGTTACCCCCAGAACCTCTCGCCCAGCCAAATGGTACTCTACTCTGCACTGATGAGGGTCAAATGCCCAAAAACAGCTGTCTGCAGATGAATATATGGCTGTAATCCCATTCATATTACAAGGCTCAGTGAGTCAGATGTGACTTGAGGCGTGCCAAATCTAATAGGTGGTGCTGCAGAATCCTAGCTCATTTCCCATGAGCCTTTTAAAATTTCAGTGGAGTGACTGATGGTATAAAAGCCTCCACACACCTACATGGAGCCTCTCCCTAATGAGGAACGTTACCCCTTTCGAGCGGAGATGGAGCAGGGTTAGGCGGTATCAGTTGTGTAGTAATTTACCCACAGTCCATGGATCTGGGGAAGCTGCAATAATAAGGCTCAGCATCATGTGAAATGTCTGTCTTAAGTATTAAAGGGTTTCTCCGGTTTAGGAAACCCATTTTCATGCCCCTATTATAAAATTTTAAATTTATAGAGAGGGATCCTCATCTTTTCAGCAGAGCGGGGAGCCATTACAGAGGGTCTCTAACGCTGGAGGACGTGTCCTGTGTTGATTTGAATGGCTAGTGTGTAACGCCTAGTTTCCCCTATGGGGCGCTGCAGGGAATCTAAACAATTTAGTGCCAGGTTTTGCTGCTGGAGCTGCCAGAGAGGGAACACTTTGTGATCAACATATTTTCAAAGAACTGTCCAAAGTGGAAAACCCCCTTTAAATTGTGACTTTGAATACCATTAAAAAAAACAGAACAGGCACTGAATGGGTTTGCATCGCAATCACTCTAAACTAAGGCGGAAACTAATCGTCACCTGAACTACACGCGCTCCGCTGCTTTCTTATTTTCTTTCCACAAAACCTTCTAAACATCGATGCTAGAATCTCAAAATAAAAAAACCCTCACACAAGTCAGACAAAAGTCTACACAAGCTACTGGCAATTCTCAGAAGTAACACAACTCTTCAAAAAACAAAAAGTCTAACCTCCCCCCCCCCCCCACCGGTCTGAGGTTGTGAGATTCACTATCGACCATCGTCCTTGTTCCTGTGAGAACCGATACAATGTGCAAAGCTAAGGTTCCACATCAACCCTTCTACACCCGGCCGTGCCGCAACCGCAACGCAACTGGCCGGTTTTGTCTGATGTTCAAAGCTTTTTTGGATCGAATGTACATTGTGGAAGACGGGAAGCTCCAGACATTTGTCCTGATATTTTTATATGTGAAACAAAAGTCTAACAGTAAAAAAAAAAAAAAAACGAAAAAACCCCAAACCTCTCAACCCATAATAAAACAAATCTGATCGGATTCTTCTGCTGTAAATGGATTCAAGTTGTTACATCAGTAAGTGCAGCCAACTAGTGGGGGCCCAAACTGGTCCTGCCTTTGCTTATTACTAAAACGGTCCCTTAAACTGGCGATCGTATCAGTCCCATGGACCCCTCCTGTCAGACCTGTTGTGCAGAGCATGGCCATGAGGGGAAGAAGTCAACCTCAAATGAAGTTTGCTCTTTAATAAAACCCTGATTTTAACACTTCTAGATAATAAAGATTTCAGAACGGAATGAAACCTGCTGCGGCACCTTGGTTGGTGAAAATCGGACGCGATCATCACACAAAGCTTTTGTAGGTCAGGGTTCAGCAGCGTCTGGTTTACAGAGAACTCATGTTGGACCACAGAACATCAGGCGACATTATGAACTCGGCCTCTGGTTTAGAAGGACCTCTTGGTGGAACTGGACACAGCTGTCAATATAATGAACTTGTCCTCTAGTTTAAATGGACCTCATGATGGACCAGGGAACATCAGGCGACATGATGACCTCGGCCTCTAGTTTGACCTCATGATGGACCCAGGAACACCCATCAACATGATGCACTTAGCCTCTGGTTTCACTGACCACATGATGCACTTGGCCTCTGGTTTACAGTGACCTCATGCTAGGCCTGGGAACACCCGTCAATAAGATGAACTCGGCCTCTGGTTTGACCTCATGATGGACCCAGGAACACCCATCAACATGATGCACTTGGCCTCTGGTTTACAGTGACCTCATAGTGGACCAGGCAACACCCGTCAATATGATGAACTTGGCCTCAGGTTTAAAGGGACTTATGTTGGACCCACAAACACCTGTCATGATGAATTTATCCTCTGGTTTACAGTGACTTTGTGGTGGAGCCAAGAACACCTACTGACAATATGAATTTGGCCTCTACCTTCCCAGATGTTAATGGATCTATTAGATATCAACCAAAAATTTCTGACACTTGTTAGTGGCAGCGAAGATAAATCTATCGAGAAATCATCCAGCTTCTAGGGACTCGAACGTCATCTCAAAAAGTTTTAATCAGCGGTGTGACTGTTGCAAAAGTTTTGAGGCTGTTGGTATAATCCAGGAATTATCCAAAAAGAGAGCAAGAGCCACGCCATGAGGAGGTGTAGGAGTCGGTCATGCAAGCAACAAAGCCATTCAGTGTAATGTGTTATTTTCTTTGCTTGTAGAAAAAAAAAAATCTCTCGTGAGTGAACGTCAAATGCTTCAGCAAAACTCCAGGAAATTTCCTTTTAAAAAAAATGTAAAAAAAATTCAACAATCCCGGATCTCTATAGAAGCAACTTGTTCATCTTCAAGTAAACAGAAGCCTTGGACTATACTCCTCTCCCGACCATGAAGATAACCGCTCTAGCCGTGTCCTAGGGGCTAACTCCAGTGCCACGTCCACAATAGTTCACAGAGAAGGATCGGTAGGTCCAGTCTGGCGTTTGCCCAACTCGAGTGATGACAGAAGATGAGCTGAGACGTTTGTACGGAGCATGTGAGGGGGGAAAGGAGATGGAACCTCAGTGTGACGACGTGAATTGGATCCCGGGCCGGATCTCAGCTGTTGGTGAAAGTTCTGCCTGGAGAGGAATCTGGTCTGAAGTCGTATTTGCTTAGAGTACTCGGGTAGTATGTGGTCGTGTACACATTCGTTTGCTGCAAAGGGTAAAAGTTGGTTCTGTCGTCGGGAAGCAAATTGTTCTTATTGAGTGTCTGAAAAATAAAAGAACGAAAATATTTAGAGCCGTAAATGGACACTAGCACCAAGCAATAGGTGTCGACTATATTGGACTACATACAGATCAGCTCTCCCTCTCACAGCAGCAGTAAAGACACATTAGTCTGCTCTGCTGATCCTATACTTTCATGTATTGCTTGTCATTGCCCTGTCAAGCTAACCTTTATCGTGGCCCATCCAGAGCACAATAGAGCTATCAATCTGTCATTACCTACTATTTGTATTAGGACTATATACAGATCAGTTCTCCCCTCCCAGCAGCAGTAAAGTAAGATTAGTCTTTTCTGCTTATTCTATAACTTATGCATTGCTCGTTACTGCCCAGTCCGTCTAGTCTACGTCTCAGCCTGGCCAGAGAACACGTATTCTGTCATTCAATGCTATTCGTAATAAGACTTCATAAAGATCAGTCCACACTGCTGATTCTATGCTTTCAGGTATTGCTCTTGTCATTGCCCTGCGATCTAGTCTAATCTTTAAGTCAGCCTGTACAGAGAATAGAGCAATCATTACTGACTATTTGTATTAAGACAACATACAGATCAGATCTTCCCTTTACAGGAGCAGTAAAGTGCGGTTTAGTCCATTCTTATCTAGGCCTGTCCAGAGAACAGCAGAGCGATCATTATGTCATTACCTATTATCTGTAATGAGACCACATGCAGATCTGCTCCTCACCTCACAGCAGCAGGAAAAGGAGATTAGTACTTTCTGCTAATTCTATACTTAATGCATTGCTCCATATATAGATCATCCCTTCACCTTACAGGAGCAGAAAAGTGAGACTAGACCACTGTGCTGATTCTATCCTTTCATATATTGCTCTTGTCATCACCCTGTCAGTCTAGTCTTAATCTTTATCTTGACCTACTGTAAACTCAGATTAGTCTGCCTGACCAATCAAGAGTTTTCTCTCTGTCTTATCACAGCGAGTGAAGGGCAAGGTTTTATATGTAAGTTATAATTGGTTAGGACTGTCAAAATAAAAAAACTGCAAAGAATTCTACGGCAAGGGAATATAATCAGCTCGCCAGATCGTAATTGATTCCCAGCTAAAAGGCACAGAGCAAGTCGAGCCAAAAGAGTGAAGCTTGAAAATGGAAGCGAAGACACCAGCATCCAATCCAGCGAGTAGGGCGGTATACTGAAACATCCCCATTCTTAAAAATTCGAAAACAGTGTCCAAAATAAGACGACTTAACATGGTATTATACGCTGACGAGTTTCAGACATACCGCCATTAGTCATAGAAAACCTAGGACTTATGTCTAAAATTCCAAAACAGTGTCCATGATAAAAGAACTTCACATTGTATTATATGCTGACGAGTTTCAGACATAGTTACATAGTTAGTACGGTTCAAAAAAGACATGTGTCCATCAAGTTTAACCAAGGGTGGGGAAAATGTGGGCAAAGGAGTTTAAGCCCAGCCTCACCACTGGTGAATGCCCTGAAACCTACAAGGCAAGAACCACTCTGCTCCAGGGGAGACCCCATCTCTGACCCCAGAGATCCAGAGGAGACCCCAGCTCTGACCCCAGAGCCGTCACCAGACAGGACCCAGAATTTTACATAGCTACATACGCATTCATATTTTTTAGTCCCAGGTAGGTATCTAAGCCTTTCTTTCTCCCAACTGTTCCTGCTGTGACCAGCTCCTCAGGCGGCTATTCCACAGATTTACAGTTCTTACACTGAAAAACGCTTTTCTCCTCTGGAGATTGAATTCCCCCTCTCTGTCTTTTGAGGGGGCTTTACATGAAATAATTCCTTCCCATACTTTTTGTAGGGACCATTTATATATTTATATAAATTAATCATGTCCCCCCGAAGCCGTCTTTTCTCAAGACTAAATATGTTCAATTCTACTAACCTCTCCTCATAAATAAGATACTCCAGATGCTCCATTCCCCTTAAAAGTTTGGTTGCTCATCTTTGTACTCTCTCTAACTCCATTACATATTTTCTATAAACTGGAGCCCAGAATTGAACAGCATATTCTGAGTGAGGTCGCACCAAAGCTTTATACAGCGGTAGAATTACATCCTTGTCCCGCGAGTCCTTATTTACAGCATACCATGGGAAATTGTCTTATTGTTGACAGTGTTTTGGAATTTGAGACATACTGACCTAGGTATACTATGACTAAGGACTGTATGTTTGAAATGCTTCAGCATAGAATACCTAGGTATGCTATGACTACAAAATGTATGTCTGAAAAGCGTCAGCATATAATACCATCTGAAATTATCTTATCACTTATACGGTTTGAAGTTTTAGACATACAATCCTAGATATGCTATGATTATGGACTGCACGTCCGAAACACGTCAGTGTATACTACTGTGTGACGTTGTCTTATCGTGGACACGGTTATGGAATTTTTAAGAATGCCAAATATATGTTGACATTTTTTAATACACTTACTAGGAGCTGGTGTTTTCTCTACCATTTCCCTCCAACCCACGTTACCATGAATGAAAACCTTCTCTCTTTAGATGTTCTGAAATCTCATTGAGGCTGGAGGTGGAAGATAACGATGTCGGGTGTCAGCCGCGTCTGGACGGAGAGCAGCACTCTCTGCGGTATTGTACAATCACGAGCGGCATAAACAGAATTAATAACTCAGTTGGGACGGTTTATCACATTCCATCTGCGGTGAGACAATGCGCCGTTCAGTATCCCCGGATGGAGCGGGTGCCCTATCCTCGAGCTGCTGCCAGATGTGCTGGGTATTAGGGGTCTGTCCATCAATCTTGTAGATTTCCAGTTTATCAACAATTTTTGTAAGCAAATTTGCTTTCATGAGGAAATCCGGTGAAATGTCTTTCACCTGGCTTTGTGTTGCCGCCACTCTGGGAGGAGACAACGCAATGCACGCTGAATCCCGAGTCCTGCTGCAGCCGGCGGAAGGCGTTCCGCGTGATTTCGTTTGGGGTGTAATTTGCGGATTCACACAACATAAAATGAAAATGGATCTAATGAGTTTATTTTTTCCATTTCCTTCGGCGCTTACAGTCCGAGGCCGCGCAGGAGGCGACGCCGGCTTTGATAGGACATTATGTTTTATTTCAACTCAGTGACTAAGACGCTACAAAATTACAGAGAGAAATGAGGCAGGAGGGGAAGATGAAGGACAACGGCGAGTTTATGGCGGCGGATCTAATTGCTCACTAGTTCTCAGCGTTTCTTGTGAAGGAAAATGATACGTAGGAAAAAATCTCCTCAACGATGTCACCGCCGCTCTCTAGTGATAGGAGGCATTCTCAGTGATGTCACCGCCGCTCTCTAGTGATAGGAGGCATTCTCAGTGATGTCCCCGCTGCTCTCTAGTGATAGGAGGCATTCTCAGTGATGTCACCGCCGCTCTCTAGTGATAGGAGGCATTCTCAGTGATGTCACCGCCGCTCTCTAGTGATAGGAGGCATTCTCAGTGATGTCACCGCCGCTCTAGTGATAGGAGACATTCTCAGTGATGTCACCTCCGCTCTCTAGTGATAGGAGGCATTCTCAGTGATGTCACCGCCGCTCTCTAGTGATAGGAGGCATTCTCGGTGATGTCACCGCCGCTCTCTAGTGATAGGAGGCATTCTCAGTGATGTCACCGCCGCTCTCTAGTGATAGGAGGCATTCTCAGTGATGTCACCGCCGCTCTCTAGTGATAGGAGGCATTCTCAGTGATGTCACTGCCGCTCTCTAGTGATAGGAGGCATTCTCGGTGATGTCACAACCGCGCTCTAGTGACGGATAGGAGGCATTCTCCGTGATGTCACCGCCGCTCTCTTGCGATAGGAGGCATTCTCAGTGATGTCACCGCCGCTCTCTAGTGACAGGAGGCATTCTCAGTGATGTCACCGCCGCTCTCTAGTGATAGGAGGCATTCTCTGTGATGTCAACCCCGCTATATAGTGACGGATAGGAGGCATTCTCAGTGATGTCACCGCCACTCGTTAGTGATAGGAGGCATTCCGTGATGTCACCGCCGCTCTCTATGATAGGAGGCATTCTCGTGATGTTTCCCCCATGCCGCTCTCTAGTGATAGGAGGCATCTCAGGATGTCCCCGATGCCGCTTCTAGTGATAGGAGGGCCCCTT